>NNCF01130302.1:226941-286712 GCA_002313205.1 Laupala kohalensis | reverse complement strand
CATCAAGAAAATTATAATTGGAATTCTACGCACATTGTTCTCGGAATCAGAGGCTCTCAAAACTGATATATTCGTCAAAATTTCGCGACCGTTTATTTTTCACGATTACAATACTTTTTATGTACTATATGTGAACAGAAGCTTAAAACTCAGTAATGTCATAAATACGTTGGGTTTGGTTTAATTTTTATTGGAATTGTGTGTAGAATTCAAAAAATTTAAGATAATGGGAATAAAAAGAAAAATGTTTAATAGATAGCGCATTAAATAACTCTCCAGTAAGTGACTCATGAAATCCATTAGCGGCAGGTCGGTGTGTCGGCAGGAGGGTGCGCGGCGGGGGGCAAGCCATTAGAGAAGGTAAAATCTGTCCAGTTTGATGGTACCCAAAAAATTTTATCCCTTGCCCGACTTTCTGACCATCAGGAAATGTCGAGTTTAAGAACTCCGCGGAAAACAACCCCTCACCCGTTGAATGAGTTCTGTGACGCCGCGAGGGTGTCAAGAGACGAGCTCTAAGCTCGTACAATGCACGAAAGGTACGTTAAAATTGGCTTGTAAAAAGAAATAGGTTCCCGCCGTCAAGAATACACGTATGCTGTAAAAAGTGAAACCACGTGAATGGATTCTGTCGAGGAATTGTGGCCTCGAGACAAGATCCTTAATAAGGTTTGTGGGGGTGGAAGTGGCAACCAGAAACAATTAAAGCGAAGCGTCCTAGCTTCGAGAGGAGAGATGATGGTGACTTGTGCGACTTCACTACGAGTGACACTTGCCGGCTGCGGGACGGTGTACGCTCATGTTGGAGCGACGATCAGCGATAAGAGAAAAGAGTAGAGTAAAGCGACACTAACCTTCACGCAATGACAAATGAGGGCGTGTATGTCGGCACTGCGACCAACGACAAAAGTAATGAAAACCCCTTGGTGCGTTTTCTTCGCTCTTATTGAGGCTAGGGTCGTCATTCTTGTTGCTGCTTCGAGATTGTATTACATTGTTCTGCGATAAATTTTGAGCAATTGATAAAAGTTGCGTCCACGAAGAGTCGCGTTGTGGGGCAAAAAAGGATTAAAACCACAATAGACGATTTGACTATGGAAGTTAATTCAACAATTTAATTTGGTGAGGTAATGCTGAACGCAAGCTGAGAGGCTTTGAGCATCCGCACATGCGTAGACGTGTCGACGACGACACTTATCTCCGTTCCAACATAAACAGAGTCGTGCTGAGTCGCGCCGCTCGCTTCTTCACTTCACTCTTCTCTTTGCTCGTATCGCTGATTATCGCTCCAACATAATCGTACCCTAAGAGAGATGCTACATGGTTGAGACATGCCTGAGGGGTGTCGCTGAGTAAGTCTCTGTATTGTTAGGTTGCGCGCCTCTTACATAACGTTGTGGTGATATGAGGAAGTTCACTGGGAGGGTGACTCTTTGCCGGCTGCGGGTCGGAGGTGGTAGACTGCTGGCGCCACGGTTATTAGAACAACACGGTAGGGATCGCGAGGGAGGTGCGCAGTAGATAGCGGCGCCGATGACCAGTGCAACTGAACCCGCGTACTCTTACTTGTAGCATGCTCATTGTGGTTGATTCACATTACTTTAGTTCGCAGAATTCTTACGTTGTGTTCAGTTTAGTTGTGAACAGTGGTGTGGTAATCTGTGTTTTTCACGTGTTTTAATATGCCGTGTTGTGCAGTCGCCGTATGTTCCAACCACGAAAGAAGTTGTAAAGGTAAAGACATAGGTTCCTGAAGGACAATAAACTACAAAAAAAGTGGGTGCACGCGTGTAAACGTGCAGATACGTTTTGTGTTGAATATGCACGAGTATATTCGGAACATTCTGAAGTTGATTTTGAAAAATATTTTAAATTAGAGTTTTGAAAGAAAGATTAAAAAAATTAAATCAGTTGCTTTTCCCTACTTAAAAATCCCTTCTGTGACGACACCTGCAGAAACTGAGAGAAAACATGGGGCTGATAAAAGAGAAAGAAAACAAATTATGACGAATTTGATCTCCACCTTGATCAAGAAAAAATTACAAAATGATTATGGAATTGAAATAATTACTTATGGAATTGAAAATGAGATAGTATCAAGCAAAAACTTTCAAGAAAGTGAATTAGAAAATATTACTACCTCCTGTGATAAGAGTAGTATTGCCTTTGACGAATTAAATGACTTGAGAAAGGAAAATTTAATTTTGAAATAAAAATATGAAAAAATATTTATAGAATTAGAAGCTGTTAAAGTTGAAAACAGGGTTCTGAAGGACAAACTATACAAATTTCAGTGTCTTTTTTCACAGTGGCAATAAAAACGTTCAGAAAGGTGTATGTACAAACTGGTCGTCAGATGATGTATCGAAAGCAATAACGCTAAGAAGTCTGTCTAAAAAAAGCTTTCAATTTTATGCGCGAGACTTTAAAATATCGATTTCCAAGTGAAATTACATTTAAGCGTCGCCTGAGCCAGTTTACAGTCGCCCCTGGTTTCAAACATTTGAGCTTTGATGTTTTGATGCTCAAATAAATTTATTATCAAATTTTGAGAAAGATTTAATTTTATGTTTTGACGAAATGAAGGTAAAATCAGATCTTTGCTATAACAGTACATGACATTATAAGAGGTCCTCATAAATACGTGCAGGTGATAGTTACCTGGTGTTTAATAGGTAAATGGAGACCTCTGTTCTTCGATTTTGATCGTGCAGTGGATAAAGAATTACTTCTTGAGACAAATAAACTCGTAGAATCTACAGGATTTCGTGTGCGGGGATTTGTTTGCGACAAAGGACTTACAAATTAAAAACGTTTTTCTGAATTGAAAATAACATCGCATATGAGTAGTGTTAAAAACCCTGCGGAAGAGACTCGCCAATTATGGGCGTTCTGTGACGCGCCGCATATGTTAAAACTATTCAGAAACCATTTGCTTGATTAGGGTATTGTACCACCAGATGGTATAATGATTGAAACTGTAGGTCCGTCACAGAAAGATGACCTGAAATATACCCAGAAAGTAACACCAAATCACCTCATTCTCTCCGGGGAAAGGAAGACAGAGAGGCAAAATGTACAAAAAGCGGCAGTTGTTATCAGGCACTATGGCGTCAGCAATACGGTATTTAGTTCCTCCAAAAGCCCATGTAGCTGAATTTGTCGGCACAATAAATAATGGATTCGACGTTTTGAATTCTAGAGTTCCAAATGATCACATATATAAAATGAAGACCGCATATGCAGAGGTGCCCTCCCCCTAATCCCTATTACTTAAACCCCTCCAAAAAAATTTGCGAGACCCCCACCCAAAAAAAAGTTATCCCTCCTCTTCGCTTTCACTCACTTCCAAATCATATTCCAAAAATTTAGAAATATTTTACAACTTTATCCCTCTTATTTACCCTATCATATCAAAACCAATACACATATTTTCTCATACACTTTTAAAACTTTAATCTATATAGTACGCAAACTAACTTTACAAATAATAAAACAACTATTTTCATGCATCCTATATTAATGTTGGCAACAGAAGTTTAATATTCTGCGTATAAAATAAAGGAAAAGTGATTGCTTGGCTATCGTTTGGTACCATTTTTCTTCAAAATTTTTCGCAGAGTACAAAATAAAACTAATTTTTTGTATTTTACATGCACGATAAAGAATTGTTTGCACAAAGAAATATCCAGTAGGTGAATCATTCCGACCGCGAAGGGTAAGGATGTTTGTGTGAGCGAAAGGTTGTGTGTCACAGAGCAACTCTGACACGTTTGGGAACAAAAGCTAAAGACATGTGTTTTTGACGCGGAGCGGAGCGCTTTTACCACCGATCTTTGTTATTTTATGGGCAAAGACTCATCTAGCGGGCGCGGAGTGATTTTTCGCCCGTTGCTTGCGGGGGAGATCTCCGCTCATTTCTGCGGGCCGCCGGGGAGACAGCACGTTATCTTATGGGCAAAGACGCATCTAGCGAGCGCGGAGCGAAGATCTCCGCTGCCTCCTGTGCGACCTCGTCGCCTGCTGAAGGTCACAAGTGTTAATAGATGGGTGAATTGAGAGAAGCGAGAAAGGGCGGCTGATTTCTTTCACGGTACTTCCCTTGAATATCATTTCCTTCAATTTCTACGGACTGATTATTAATTATATAAATGTTCATATTAATTATTGCAACACTGAGTAATAATATCAATGAGTATTTGTTCTTGTGCTTCCTCACTTCTTTATAAAAAAAATACTAATTGCGTCATTTTTAGAGGAGTTCGTTTTTCTGAAGCTTTCTAATTTTCGTGTTTTACTATTCGTATTTTTGACTTCTTCGTGTATTCTTCTGTTTGTATTTCAGTCTTTTGAGATTTTCGTTATGTAATTACCAAAACTTTTGGCGTGGTTTTAGTTACAAAGAGAGAAATGCGCATTTTCTCACCTACATTTTAAAATTTTACATTTCAATTATTTGTAATATTTGTTCCTCAATTTGAGTTCTATGTCGTACTATTTTTTGTGAAGTCATTGTGAATCTTTGAGTCATATTGTGGATTTGCATTGTGTTGTGTTTTTGATTGTCCGTGTATTTGAAACGAACTAAACACGACTTCCTAAAAATCTAATAGAAACTTGTCGAGCAAGGACGTCTCAAAATATTGGATAATTTTGTCTGCACAGTTCGCTTTTAATTATCAAAATTATATATCAACAATTTTTTACCATAGATTGTCCTACAGTTTGCCTTATTTAAAACGTAAATTAAAAATTGATATTACTACTTAAAATTAACTGTTTTAAAACAACAAAAAAATATTGAGTCAATCATTTTAAGTATTTTGGAAGGTAGTAATATATCAATATTTATTTATATATTACATGCTAAGAGTACATTTTAAAAAGGAATTATATAAGTATGTATTCTATAAAAGTTAATAAATCATTTATTTTCAGTACTAAATATATTTCAAACGAACGGCGGTCGCAACCACAGGCGGCAACTACAAAAGGAATAGGATAAAATCTTTTTGACCATTCGGAAGGAAGTTACTCATTCCAATAACAATTTAAGTAAGAGCCGTAGAAACAGATTTTATCTGGAGGAAAATGACACGTAGTTCGTATGAAGTGAACAACTGAATTCGCGTATCTTTAGAAGGACGAGAAAGGTCGCACCAGGGTGAGTCGAGGCATGCTATAATCCAAAAGCACAATAGGTTTATGGTTTTTAAGGAAGACAACGCTCGAGATAGTCTCTAGGATGTGCGCCGCGACCAGTGTTTAGGGTGCGTAGCACCAGATGTTAAAGGATGGATATTTTAAAGGGCGGTAAACGTAAACATTACGTCTTTGAGGGTGAATGCCGCCTCGTGAAAATCGCCGCAAAGACGACGGTTGCAAAAAGTTCGTTGATAACCAGAAGCGTCGAAAATGCCGCTCATGGGTGGCCCTGTTCGTACGAAATCGAGTCAAATCTCGCCACTGCCAAGTAACGTCGTGAAGTGAGGATTTCGATTGCATTTGGAGAATTAGTCGACTATTCAAAATTTTAGATCGTGGCTGAAAATGGTAAAGGACGTAGTAGGATGAAACCCATTTAAGCGACTGGAACATCGAAATCGCTCTCATGTACTCACATTTTCGCTCACAACTCATATTCAGACAGCTCAGATTTTTGAAAGTTTTTCGTTCGAGATGCAGCTTACATCCGTTCGAGAATATTTTCCGGTCGAGACTCACGTTCGGTTCATAGAGCATTTTTTTGTGCTTTTAAATTATAAGCACTTTACTATTGTTCGTTAAGATGTACATATTTTGAGTGTTGTTCAAAGTCTATTAAAGATTATTCAGTGACTGCCAATCACACGAAAATCTATTTTACCAAACTTCGCGTTAAAAGATGTTCCAACGCTAAAACATTAAGTTGTAACAACAACGTTGTTGGACATTCCGCCAAGTTGATCTCTTCATTCGGTCCGAAAACGCCGCGGTTGTTCGGTCGTGGTATTTCGCACGGGGTCGCCCGGTAGCTCTTGCGAATCCTGTTCGCGGAACCTGAGCCGGTGGTTTGCTGAGAATGATGACGTCACCTGCTGGAGCGACTACACGCGCCATTGGTGACCTGCTGAACTGCCTTCTGGACGTCGGCTCTCCATTCTTCACATCGACCACGATCTGTCAACTTGTAAGGTAGAACGAAAAAGTTGGTTGCATCCAATTATAGATAATAGGCGCAGTGGCGAGAACAGTGACTGATTAATAAATGATGAAAGCCCAAGCAGTGAACTATTGAACTTGATTATCTATTGAGAACTACGGGCAGTGATATGAAAAGGGTTAATAAATCCTAATTGCAATATAATGTAATTTTCACTAAAGCTTTTTTGTTTTGTTTTGATGAGAGTAACAGTGTTAAATTCAGTGTACCGTTTGTCTTTTTGGAGGATGTAGAAGGGTACTATTTTGGTTGTGAGTTAATATTAAAATAACTGAGTTAATTTGTTTATGACGCGTTTTGCGTCGCTGGAACTCCAGTATGTGTTATTCCTTTGATTAAAATACAGGCACGAACCCAGAGAAAATATGACTAGCCTTAGCTAAATTATGGCGAGCCATTACACCATCATTTTAATTCATGCTCGTTTTTCGTTTTGGTTCCCCTTATAAATTACACATCNATATATATATATATATATATATATATATATATATATATATATATATATATATATATATATATATATATATATATAATGATAAATAAATAAATTGCAACTTACGACCTTTTAATCGACGATTACAATATATATTGTTCTTACTAAAATGCACAACGTAACGACTCGTGGTGAGTCGTCGTTTGGTGGTAACACGTAAAAATAAACATGAACGTAGCAACATATTTAAGTAAGCACAATATTTAGCGTAATCGTCTGTAAAAATGTTCTACGTTTTCATTTGTTTCTTACGTAAGTATATTTCACGTTGTGTTAAAAATACTTTAGGTATCAGACACTAAAACTAATATTTCCGTTCAAATCTCCTGATTTTTTTCTTGGTTGCAATAATGTCTCAAGATCACGTATAAGAGAAAGTAGAAAGAATGTTAACCACCCATATCCATTGTACTGACAAAGGATAAATTTAAATGAGATAAAAATAACATAATTAGGTTTTAATTTATATTTCAGCAGCTAAAGAGGAAAGTAGTCGAATAGTTTTATTTTTTAGAATTTCAATGAACCATACCATATATATTCAGATTCATTTGCGCTAAACTGAGACATCGATGTTTCTTACGTTCCATCGGATTATTGCACTGGATAAGCACCTCCGATACTTGTCCCCTACTTTACTTCTAATATGTATAGAGCAACTGGATGAGGCAGGTAGCAGATTTGTCACTCGATTTTAAGAAACGTAGGCCATGAAAACCTGAGGAAAGTGTTGCATAATTTGTAACGATTATAGGTGTGCGTGACTGCAAATATTCGAGAACAAAATTTATATTAAAGAATCCAACGTAAATGTATTTTTTTACCTCTCTTCTTACCGTAAACAAAAAGGCAGTAACGCTTGAGCATCGCTTGACGCTTACTCACACAACGACTCAGAAGATCCACTACTAAGCACATCACTTAAGTATTTAAAACTTTTCATATTTTTTGGCAAAGTTCTATCCACTTGTCATATCTAAGAGTTCATGACTCACAAGAAACGCAAAAACTATTGTGAACACAGTAAAAATTTATCAATTCCTCACAAATCGGGTAAAGCACTAGAACAAAAACACGAAGGTTCCCGAATGGCAAAACATGGGGGGAAAAAGATACAAAATTCAGCTCCGACCTTGATCACGCACTGTGAACGAATACACTGGAGGCAAAGCAATGAATCTTCATTGCAACGCTGTTTTCTATGCCGGCCGTCTCTTGAGTAATCTTACCATTGCAAGATAGAGGCAGGTATCTGTTGTCACTTCTTCACGCGAAGGCGATGGGTCTTCCGGTCTTTTGATAGACATGAAATGACCCACACCCGTTTCCCACGCTCATGTCTGCTTATTCAGCATTCTAGATCTGTGCGCAGCATATCCTTTTACGATTTATTCACCAGTTTCGAAAATGAATTGAAATTATTTATCATGTTAAAATATCCGTAAAGTTTAAAAATGAATACATTGTGTGATTTTTATTTTAATACATGCTATTTATAAAAGTATATTCATTATTTAAGTATCAAATATTCCAAACTTCCAAAAAAAATAGCATTTTTCGAACACCACCCCCAAGACATTTTTCAATGACACAATTTGCGTCTCGATCCCTCCCCTTATGGGCACCCCTGGCATGTGGAACAAACTTAAAAGAACAAGATGAAACATTAAATAAATTTCATGAACTATGCCTAAATATGCGAGTAATAGGAAGACAGAATTTACTTCTATTCCAAACTGGTTTCTGATTGCAGTCCGCAG
This sequence comes from Laupala kohalensis, assembly GCA_002313205.1. Classification (NCBI taxonomy): domain Eukaryota; kingdom Metazoa; phylum Arthropoda; class Insecta; order Orthoptera; family Trigonidiidae; genus Laupala; species Laupala kohalensis. The sequence continues at coordinate 278,254 of NNCF01130302.1, read as the reverse complement.
TCATCAGAGATTATACAAGGAACTTATGAAGGAAGGTTATTCTTACATAATGTCTGCTAGGTACAATCAGGACATCATTGAGTCTTACTTTTCACTGATAAAGAGGCAAACGGCAATTTTACGATTACTCTTAGTCAACCACAGTAAACCAGAGGATAAAAACAGCTCATAAGTCAAATTGCAGCTACAATAATTAGTACGGGGAATTGCTTGACGTCAGGGAAGTTTCTAATCCTAAGTGCTGATTTGACTCCGCTGTTGTTGTCACGCGATGTCAGACCTGCACTCTTGTGCTCTTCCTGATTATTATCCACAGAAGTAGTTATGTTCACTGCTTCTCTTCATTCGTCTTCAGTCGTTCCAGGTCCACCGGTGTCCGGCGACTTACGGGCGCTGGGGTGTTAGAGATTGATGGAGACGAGAGACGACAATGGGGGTTGGTCAGGGTGGGTAGTTTAGAAAGTTGTAGCAGTAGGTTTGTTTCATATGGGTGTGGATAGATTAAGGATATCAGACGAGTAGCGACGGAAAGAGCGACGAGAAACTGTCCGTGAGAAATGAGTAGAGTAGGGTGTGAACAAAGTCTGAGAAGAGTTGGCTTGAAAGGCGGTGAGAATGGATTTGCGGGCGTGAGTGTATATGGTTTCAGTTACTGTGGGAAGTTTGATCTGCTTACGGATGGTGGTGTTTGACGTAAGTATCGGTGGTTTAACGGCATGTCTTAAAATTCGGTTCTCTAGGGAGATGAGCTGTGTGTGATAAATGGGGGAGACGGTTGGCCAGGTGCCACAGGCGTAAAGTGCTAAATTCCGAATGCAGGCCTTGTAGAACATAAGCTTTATGTGCAGCTTGATCCTTTTGTTTGCAAGAATATGCTTCAGTCTCCTATAACGTTGAGACATCTTTTTCTTCAGTTCTTTCGTGTGGTTCACCCAATTGAACCGGTGATCAATAGTCAGGCCACGATACTTGACCGATGGGGCCCAGGGGATTGACTGTTCGCGAATGGCGTGGGGGGGGGTTGAAGAAACGGGGGGGGTGCGGAATTGGTGGTTGAAGAGGATGTCTTGGCATTTGGTGGGGTTTAGTTCAAGCCCATTAGTGGAGCTCAAGGTCGAATAGGGTGGTGGCACTTGAATGGTGAATCTGAGGGTACGGTGTCTGGAAGTGTAGGATATGTCGTCAGCGCACAGAAATTCTGCGACACGTTTCGGATGAGGGAAGACAGAAGTGAAGATAGGGTCGGACCCCAGACGCTTCCTTGAGGAACCCCAGCAGCTATGAGGCGGCTGGAGGAAAGGGAGCGTTGGTAACGAACCTGGAAGATTCTATGGGACAAATAGCTGGTGAGATGGGGTGAAAATGACCTGGAAGAAGGGTTTTAGATTTTTGAAGGAGTTTATGGTGTATTGAGTCGAAAGCGAAGGAGAGATCGAAGGTGGCACGGATGACTATTTTGTGAGAGGATTGTGCTGATTTGTTATATAAATCTGACAATGACGAATGTCACCAAGCAAATAAATGCTACAACAGAAAGAGAAGTGGCAAATTCACATTCTGCGACGACTGAATTCGAGGGGGACAATGTGTTTTACTGTGAATTCAGTTGTAATTATGAAAAGTCAGAATCGAATACAAACTCCATCGTTACAGATGAAAAAGTAGACCTAAAAATGTTGGCTGCTTATGTGGCATTTAGAGTTAAGAAACAAATAAAACTGTTTTTGAATATGGGCAACCAATAAAATTGTTCCCTAACAAGCAATTTGACTGGCTCTCTACAGTATCAAGAGTTCTTATGAATCCAACCGAAGGTTGGTTAAATATAGTATTGAATATGGAAAACGACTTTTAATAAGTTTCACGGTACTGACGAGCTTAAAGACTTCATATGTGATGAAAACATTGACGGATGAACTGAAGACAAAATACAGGAATGCAGATGACAAAATACAGGATGTGATTTCATGTTGTAACAACTCGTACATTTTTCAGACTTAAATCAATTAATAAGAAGAGATCATCAAAAAGAGCACGTTATGGGAACAAGAAAACAGGAAGAAAACAAAAACGTTAAATAAACTTCAATAAATTGAGGTACGTAATATTTTAATTGTTTTAGAATATTTTTTCTTAATTAATGAAGGTGTGTCGATTAATATGTTGCAATATACCTCTGCAATTCTGAAGATTGTTCCTGCAAATATAGGTTTCATACATTATAAAAATTTAAGTTGAAAAGCGGATACCAAATTACAGTTCTTTTTAAGTAGTTGAGATTAACTATTCATATAAATAAATAGTCGTATACGAGATGCCCAATAATTAGAATTACAAAATACGAGACCATTGTTTTATACAGGCTACACTTGAACCAGTGACGTCACAGCGAACGAGTGAGAGGGAAGACAAGTGCGTGATCCCAACCGTGTCTCTCTTTTCCGTGGGTGGCCCATTGAAGGGTAGCTGACCCTTGGACAGTTTGCTTGGGTGGTGTGTCCTGTGCAGCGATTCATCGCAACAAACTGTAAATAATGTAAAATAAACCTAGTTATATTTACAATTGTGACTCCATTAATTGTCTTATTTCAACAAGATCGGTGGCAGCGGAGTACCTTACCTACGGTAACTGAGCTTATAAATTTACTACGTCACAAAGGAAAGGATTTCTCCAAACCTTTAGATTAGACATCTTAACCTTAAAATATCCGAACTATAAAGTTGAGATATATCCAAATGTTTGTAGAAATCATTTTCTTCTTTGGATTTGGATCTCGTATCCCAAATCGAACCTAGGGTTCTCACATTCCTAGTATTTTCTCATTGTATAATTTGAGTGAATTAGACCCGAACATTGGATCACAACGTGAGTAGCTTGGCGTTTTATTATATATTTTTACCGAATATTAGTTAATTGATTACATGATTTTCATTACGTATTTCTAATCTTCTTTAATGACATGTCAAAGCTACATTGTTACTGTTCTTCGCATAAGAAAGAATAAGGGTGAAAGGAGAGGTTATTGAAAAACCGTATTATTGTCAATCTAGTATAAAGGGCAAGTTTGCTCTTGGTCTGCAGTACTTAGTCGAGTGGCGAGAGATTTAGTAAATAAACGTGTTCGGACAAAAATATTTAGTAGAATAATTCAGTGAAATGATTTAGTGGGTTCCGTTTAATAAAATTCTAAGTAGACAGTGTAGTAACCACTTGACCATAGGCGCACAAATTCATTATCGTTCTGCATCTTATCCTTCACATCCGCATTCATCTGACCGGTCATTTCTGTCCTACTGCACTCTTCACGTACAATAAAGAAAATATAACTAAAAGAAATTGAATGTTGTTACAGTTAAATAAATGTGTTGTTCAACCCCAGTAGACTGTTACGTACGGAGTAAAATATCAACAAAAAAAGGTTTTCACATGAACACCAACTAAAAAGCTGGTTCGCACTGGGACTGGTAAACAGCCGGATGGACCTGGTAATTAGACCGATGGAAAGGAATTTGTATACTCTACGAAACGAGAAAAGAACATGTTGACGATTGTCTTCCGACTCTGATTAGTTGCTGTTGGATAGGAGACGAGAGTTCTAGAACATACGAGGTGTGTTCAAAAAGTATCGCGAATTTTGTGTTTTTTCAAAAATTATTTATTTATTCATGAATATCTATTTTGTCCCCTTCAAAGTAATCCCCATGAGATATTATACACTTGTGCCAACGGTTTTTCCAATCTTCGAAGCACTTCAAAAAATCTTTTTTTTTTATCTTGTTCAGCTCCTCCTTCGATCCCGTCTTTATCTCGTCAAGCGTAGCGTAACGTCGTCCTTTCATGGGCCTCTTCAGTTTAGGGAACAAGAAAAAGTCACAGGGGGCCAGATCTGGGGAATACGGTGGCTGCGGCATCATTAGCGTGTTGTTTTTGGCCAAAAAGTCGCGCACAAGCAACGATGTGTGAGCAGGGGCGTTATCGTGGTGCAAAAGCCAATTTTTGTTCTTCCACAAATCCGGGCGTTTCTGGCGGATTGCTTCGCGCAAATTGCGCATAACTTGCAGGTAATATTCCTTATTGACCGTTCTACCCTGTGGCAAGAACTCATGATGCACCACGCCCCTGCAATCGAAGAAAACTGTCAGCAAAACTTTCACATTCGACCGAACTTGGCGCGCTTTTTTCGGTCTTGGTTCGTGCGCCAGCTTCCATTGAGATGATTGAGCTTTGGTTTCCACGTCGTAACCATAAACCCACGATTCGTCACCAGTTATGACCCTCTGGAGCAAATTTGGGTCGTCGCGGACAGAGTCCAACATCTCATTAGCAATGTTCATGCGATGCTGTTTTTGGTCGCAATTGAGCAATTTTGGTACGAATTTCGCGGCGACCCGTCTCATGCCCAAATCATTGATAAAAATCGAATGGCATGAGCCAATCGATATGTCTAGGTCCTCAGCAACTTCTCTAACGGTGATTCGACGATTGGCCAATACCATTTTCTCCACTTCATTAATTTTTTCGTCTGTTGTTGAAGTGCTCGGGCGTCCGGCACGCTCTTCGTCGTTCACATCTTCTCGGCCTTCTGAGAACATTTTGTACCACCGATAAACGTTGCTTCGGTCCAAGGTAGCTTCTCCGTATGCCACAATCAACATTCGGAATGCATCCGCGCACTTAATTTCGTTTTTCACACAAAATTTGATACAGGTTCTTTGATCCATTTTTTTGAATAGGTAAAAATCGAAGACGATCCAAAACACGTGCAAGCAAAGCAGCTGTCAACAATTAAGTGAACATTCAAAATGGCCGAGCTTGTCGGCATAAGTGAGAGACATGAGTACCAACATAACGCTACAAAAAAATCGAAATTCGAATATACGTAACCCGCGAAAATTCAAAATTCGCGATACTTTTTGAACACACCTCGTAGATCACTAATAATAAGATATGTGGAGATAGTTCATATGCGAAATGATAAGTTCTATTTAACAGGCAGTAACCGATGGTAAATGTTCATACCAGTGCACTTTAGACTATTTGGCTGAACTATATACTATGGCATTGTCGTTGAGGCCATTCGGTTGTGTAGTCGTGGACAGTTGTACCCCTCCTTGTAGTTCTACCCTACATTGACACCAAATGTCGTGAAGCGACCTTGTCATCTCTTTTTATCCGTCACCTGATGACTGTCGGGGGCGTTGTGACCTTGACCCAGTCTCCTCACTGAAAGGCATTCTGACTTGAAGAGCAATTTCCTATTTCTTATTGGCCTAAGGAAGGATGAGAGGGAGCAAATGAAATAGGGAATGTTCCAGTCATGGCGAACAGTGATTTATTGTAGAGGTACTAACACTTACAAAGCAACTCCGGAGCGACGCCCACTTGTTCCCGAAGGAACGGTGCTCCGCAAGAGTGACTCATCCAGGAGCTCCATAGATGTCCGGGCAGAAAAAGCTTACCGTAGAAGGAACGAGTATACTGTGCAGGTCCGGAGATAGTCGACGGGATGGCGGAAGGGGTGGTCGGGACGGTAAGCTGTGGCCGAACCAACGAGGGGTGTAGGAGAGTTGTCGGGACCGCAAGGTCTGGCCAAACAACGAGTAGGGCAGGAGGAACGTACACTGGCGACTAGCGCGAGAGTGGGGGTAGTTTCCCCCTGAACGCCGCGAGCAGTGGTTTTATATAACCCTTTTATGCTGAGTCACTCATTTGGAAGCGGTTACGACACTCGCTTGGCTGCGCGGGCGCCCGCTGCCCGCGACTACGCGACATCACATATCAATCACAAGGGCGTAACATATAGTCCCCAATAATTATTGGTTAATTTCTTCAAAAATGTGTAGTTACCATTAATACTAAGTAAATTAAAGTAGCTGTTGAAGTTATTGATAGTAGCTAGTACTCCAACCATAGAAAAAATATTTAGTATGTTTTTTCCAACAAAAATGTTAACTATTTAATTACTAATTAAATTCCTTCGCTTGATACATTAAAATATTTTTACACAAATTTATGAAAGTAATGAATATAGACTCTGTCAACAAAGGAATCTCGAACCAAAAACCTTAAGCCTCAAATTTGCGATCAGAGCCTCAAAAACGTAAAGGTACCCAAAAACATATCTCCTTCACAACTTCCCATCTAAAATTCGCAGGAAAAAGTCAAAATTCCAGTTCTTTAATGTTAGACTCGATAAGTTTCCATCACAAATTTACTTAAGTTTGTTGCTATTAACACAAAAATTTAGCAGATTACAATTCTAAATCATGAAATCTTATTACACTTGAATTTGGCTTAATTAGGTCCACGCATCCAATCCCTCTCGAGGAAGCTATTCTTTTTATTATTATTTTATTTCTTACTTCCATTTTCGCCAACATGGCTGGATCTTCTCGGTTGTCTTAGAAATATTTCATATGAGATCTTATCAATATTTCCTCCCAACTTCGTTCAGATTTCTTGAAATTCCAACTTTATCTCATTGTAGTTAATAACTAATAAAATAATTAATTGATCCTCTTCCATTATAGAAATAGGAATAAGAAATATCACTACGAACTACAAAAATAAGGATTTGTTGAAAATAAAATAAAAAACCTTACGTTCTTTACATTCAATACAACTATGAATATTTACGATCATAAAATAATGTACAAGTTTCCATTTATGTGAACTAATACGGCGAGACACACCTATTTAAGCTCACTGTGTTAAGAGCAAAAAATTATTTATTACTACGATATAACCATAAAAATCGATGTCCGTGCGATACCACATAAAGAAGCAATTGTAGATTTTTTATAAGTTTCAAAATACTCCGGCCAGTAAAAAAAATTGGAATTGATAACTTGCTTGGTCATTCTTAATGGAGATTTAATGGTTTCACGTACCTCTTGGGAATTCTTGAGGACTGACAAGTTCTCGGAAGAATTCTTGAGCAACAGCAGCCTGATTCCTTTCAGCACAGCCATCTCTGAACCAGAACTGTAAGATCCGACTTTCTTGAGTGTGCACACCAGTTTGTGCGTTTACTAGGAAAACTCGAAATTCAAGAGATAATTGTGCAGGAGTTTCATCATCCTCTGTAACAAAACAATGCGTTTTAATACTAATTCAACAGATACCGGTTTAAAGGAATGGTGCGAGGAAGGATCGCTCCACATTCAAAAAGACTAAACTACTGACAAGAAATTAGAGCAATTGACTTAAAATTTGGAGTGCAAAATGAATTGAGGCAATGTTCTTCTAAGGCATACCACCCCCTCCCAACTCCTCAAGGAGGGGTGAAGGTGGGCGGATTGGACACTCCCTCTGTAGAAATGATTTGGTGAGGGAACCGCAAATTTTTAGTAAAATGTATTTTTTACTATCGACAACAAATGAATTGCTTTTGGACATCATGTGAATACGTATAATTAAGAGGTAATTTCTGTTGAGTTAATGAAGGGCTCATCTTTTGTCTTCTCGCCTAGAGAATTCGCGTTTAAAATGTGGCTTTCTCGAAAAGTGTGAAAGTTTTATATGATAACTGAAAGTATTTATTTCCGAGATAAATGAAAATATAAGAAAATAAAACCATTGTTCGCAGATTCTCTCTCGCAGGACCAAACTCGGAATTTATAGCCCCAAAATATACAAACAGAAATCTCTTAAATTATGATGAACCTCACCGCCAGGTAACAGATTAATTATGTTATGTTGAATGAAAATGGGAGACGGGACCGAGATTCGAACGCAGGACTTTCAGCTTAACGCGCTGATGCTCTTACCAACTGCTCCACCCCGTTTGTCTCTAGGTCTGCCATTGACATTCAATTTGCGAAAGCTTTAAGAGATTTCTGTGTATTTGTGAACTCCAGAATTGAAAAATACCTATCCACAATGAAGTACTTCCTAAGAGAGTCGTCTCATATGAGGAATATAATCTTTTATGTTTCAGTAATTTTATTCTTAATTCAAAGCAGCACGTATTCTTCCGACAGAATCATCGTTAATACAGTAATCTTGTGTTAAAGAGTAATTTCGCAAGCTTACAAAGCAATAGAGTATTAATAACATTATGAAATGGTAATGACGTGAAGATGATGAAGTGAAGGACTATTTATCTGAAATTATGAAACACATTCTAAATGAACTACGAATTCAGTTTTGGATATCCTGCAACAGAAATAGGCCTAATTTGGAACTACGTTATTTATACTTATAGTGAAATATGATGAGAAAGAAAATGTCAGACGAAATATTTTGACGTGTTTATTTCTTTAGGTAGAGTAACATACGATACGATAGAAATCACAGTTCAATGATGAAAAACTAAAACCATCCGTTTTCGACAAATTGCATTCGATGATTATCTAATGTCATATCCAATGATTTAATTTAGATATATCTAATAAAATGTATCTTAATGTTTTAATAAGGAAAAATACAACTTAATTCAATAGATACAAGGTTATGTGTAGTTAACATTTTTGATTTTCATCAACTTCGGATTTTAAGAAATAAAATTTTCCGTGAACCCAATATATGACAACACAATAGGCAAAACCATACAATAAGCAAAAAGGGACCAAAACTTATTCTCCTACTGCCAATGTTTTCAACGTAGGAATATTAGATTAAAAGTTAATTAGTTCTTTTAGAAATGTCTTTGTCAAGCGTCCATTTAAAATAATTTTGGACAATTTCCCATGGAATGCTCCTCTATTCTTGTCAATTGGAGAACGTCATTGTAATGTAACGGGCGAGCACGCGTGACACATCTCCCCTTATAACTATGACCCCATCGTCACCTCTTTTCCAACCTTCATCGCTTGCAGGACGCTGCAATTGTCGACTTCTCTTGTAGCATCGTATCATGTTTCGACATCACTGCTTTTAGTAGCTTACGCGGTTTATTAAGGATCGTGGAAAAAAAAGATATTTCTTAAACTAACAATTTTAGTGAAACAATAACTAATTTAACATGAATTCTCTCAAAAGGGACTAGTTTGAAACATTCCAACCTTTTGTAAAATAATCTTCACTTAGACGGTAATAAATCATAAAAAATGTATCATTAAGAGCAGTTAGTAACCATACCATAATTTTTTCAAAAATGGAAATAACTATTAACCAAATAAGACTAAAATTGAATGTAAACCATTTAATTCTTTTGAAAATTGAATATTATACGTTATGTTCATGTAAAATCTTTGTTCTTTCTTTGGCAAACTTGTGTTAATCTAGAAAAAAATTACGTAATTCACATCCAAAATTAAATACTATCTGCAATGTCATTATATCCCTTATTTGTACACTACTGATAACATAAAAGGGCCCATTTATTTTTCTAAGTCCCACGCTCTGACCAGTTTTGGGTCTGTTAGGTTTGCAACGGATCTCTCCTCTTGCTTTCACTTCGAGAGGGGAAGTTTCGTTCTATTGTCTATTGCAATATAATCGTGCGTAGTCAATGTGTTGATGCTAGTTTAGAATCATCTTCAGGGTCCCTGTATTCTTATTTTGTATTTTTTCTAATTACACTACATTATTGTAGATAAATTTATTTTTTCTACAAACATTAAAAAGGAAAAAAGAAAACCCTAGATGTTGTGAAGGTTTAGCCTTTCAGAGTCATTTTACACTAACATAAAACTAAAATGTATTCCTCTCCGCGAGTTTCATTAGAAAACTCTTCGTTGTTCCTGCTCTATCATTTGACAATCAAATATAAAAGTTTCTTCTATTTGTTAAACGAAATTACGTGTCATTGGCGCCTTCGTCGTATGTCTGAGAGGAAAATTTCAGCGATCTAAATTTCTAATTTTACAGCCAGTAAAAAGTAGAACGCCATTAAAATATTATGCATAAGTAACATAAATATTACAATGAAAAAACATATTTCGTATAATATCCCATATTTGTTGAACACTTTCTGAAAATATAAAATTCTCTGTTGAATTGACGGCAAAAAGTTACGTTAATTGGAGATTTCTAGATTTAAAATAACGGCCAAATTTCGCCTCACGGTCCAAAGAGGGTTCGAAAAAATGATTAATGTCATAATACTACAAATATTATTACGGTTCCGAAAATATAAGTCGTATTCCTCGCTCTTCATATTTACGGTAGTTATAAATAAATAATGTTCCGCACTATTTTCTTCTCTCCGCCACCGTTTATGTTAGTATGTTAGGGGTATGTTAGTTATAATATGGCTCGCGACAGCGAGCCATGAACAATTATAATGAACAATGATGTTAGGTTAGCCATGAACAATGATGTTAGGTTTGTTAGACCCGGCGATTTAGTTTTAAGAAAATATGTTGTACGTGTGAAGATGGAGGCGATGGTGGAGGTAGCAGCACTCGCGGAAGGATATACGAAGAATAAGGTTATTTTTCTACGGCGTTGGACCGTAAGGCGAAATTGGTCCAAAATAACAAGTCCTTAGAATATGACACCTGAATCAGGAATACGGGGAACTACAAGTTACAATAACTTAACATATAAAACTAAATACGACCTTGTTAACTGCCTCGCTCGATTTAAATTTACTGTAAATATTATACTGAATGTCTGACTAATACGTTTATCTTCACAAATGTAACATCCATGTTGCTTCGTAAAAAGTTATATACCCGCAAAGAATGTTTCTAAATGACAATGTTCGTTCCCTGCTCTGGAAATCAATAAATAATACTGAATATCGATACTAACATTATAAATGAGGAGTGAGTTAAGTATGTAGAATATATAAAGTATTTCAATTGTAAAAAAATTCGTCAACGATGTTTTCATATTATTGATCTCGGATTATTTTTTTAGGTTGCACGATTACTACCAAATTGTTATATCGTGGATAAATATGTCACTAGAAGATGTAATTTATTTGTTCCTTAAGTAGTTTTATATTATTTATAACTCGAGAATTAAACTTTTGTGTTATTAGTTCATATTTGAGACAAACGTTTTCTATATTTATTTAATTCCTTTTCACATATATGAAAAACTTAAGAGAATCGCAAATTATGTGAAATTACTTTCGACAATACACATCATTTGTAGGCAATGAGATTTGATTTCTTTACTTCACTGTATAAATATAAGAAATTATAGGAATATTTATAAGTAATTTGTGATTCGAATTATACCAATTCCATACGATATCTTGCAATTATATTCAAATTCTGTTAAAAACTTTATTTTATCACAGTATTACGCAAACGTTTTTTACAGAAACTTTAATATCGTTTACATTGCCTGTGAAGACCTTGCGAGACAACGAATCTCGAGATGTCGTTTAAATATAGAGAATGGTAAAGTTTATTGAAGTCAAGAATATACAGAATATTTTTGTTATAGAAGTCCAAAATGTGTATAATAAAAAAATACAAAATATTTCTTTAATAGCGGTGTAATTAAACATTTTATGTCGTTACGATTTACCTGCCGCTCGATGTCTTCCAAATATAGGCGCCGTTTCAAATAGACCTACGATTGGTCGAACGAAACTTCCCCTCTCGAAATGAAAGCAAGAGGAGAGATCCGTTGCAAACCTAACAGATTCAAAACTGGTCAGAGCGTGGGACTTAGAAAATTAATGGACCCTTTTATGTTATCAGTAGTGTACCACTGTCAGAAACTAATCACATGCTATCCCTCCTCACCTCCAAAATTTAATACTGTCAACCATACAACATTGCAATTTATATTGACAGAAGACTCGTTTAATGAGAATTAATAGGTTGGAAAATTAAGGTAACAAGTGAAGAAAGGTAAACTATGACGGTGAAGCTGTAATATTTGTGATAAATTATTAAACCGAAAGAATGCACGGAAGTTTGCTGAAAAAGGTAGTTACGATTTTTGGAACGTCTTAAAGTACAAATAATCGTGTTTTGCATAACTAATAACTTCATCGATATGACGAGTAAATGATTCCAGGTGTATTTTTCGGGGGGCTAGGTAGTTTCGAGTCCTCTAATCTATTTTACTTACACCTCTGCCGACATATAAAAACATTAGTTATTAAGTTAGAAAATGGTTAAAAGGCTTCTTATCTATACAGCATACAGAAGTTCAACTATATCAAAATCAATACCCTTAAAAAGATTTACACTTAAGCCACCTATTTTTATACACTCATCGACACAAAAAAGAAAAAACGCAGCACACGGAATGAGGCGTTTACATGCAACAATTATAAAACCTCGTTTAATACTAAAAAATAAAATATCTCAATAAATTCGCAAAATTAATTGAAAATAGCGAAAAATTTCATTTCACAAACATCATCCATTTAAAATCGGAATTTCAAAAAAAGTATTCCTTGGTGAGCTTTTCCAATATGTAACATCCCATCAAGTTCGTAGGCTTCATATTTTTCTCTCACCTTTGGTAAAAGTCAGATATTCTGTACAATGAACCAAATATTGACACTCCATTTCACAAATTTAAAATCTATATACATTGCGCTGGCTAAAAAATGTTATTTACATATTTAGCATTCTTACATACGAAAACAGATGATCTAATTAGTTCGTGAAATACTGAGATAGTAGTTTACCATGGGGTAAGCGCTAACGACCAATATACCTGAAAACATTATACAACTTTGCACCCATTATGAATGAAATATCAACGAATCTAAAAAAATATTTTTCCATTTACTTACATAAGTTTCCATTTAAAAACTTAGCAATATTAACATTTACAAACGGAGAAGGTAACTCAATTAGTTCGTAAGATTAATTAATATAATAGTGGGAACTCGAAAAACCTCATTTAAGTCTAATTCACGCTTTTAAAATTCGCTTCATCGGAAATTTTAAAAATCGTTTCTTAGAGAGCACATACAATACAAAATAATATTGTGTCAAATTTTAAAGATCCTATTATATTCGACAGCCTTCTTTCTCCGTTGATAAATGTGTTATTCCACCGGGAAAACGCACAAAATTACACCTTTTCAACCGTCAAAAATTTAAATATCGATATTTCCCAAAATTAGTTCATAATTATGTAATTTAACAACATGTAAAATACACGGAAACCTTGAGAGACAGCGACAATAATATAACGTGCTATTACAGTGGGAGACAAAAACCTGAAAACATTTCCACCCCTTTGAATCCTGTATGCATGAAATATCGAAAAACCCAGAAACCTGTTATGGATATTTAAATTAACAATGTTTACATGCAATTGAGATATCTCAATTAATTCCTGAGAGAATTATAGATAAAAAAGCGACTTCAAAAAAACGCATATCACTCAAAATAACTCCTTCAGTGCGCCTACACAATTCTTCTTATCTGGCACCCTTTGTGGGCTTTGGCCTTCGCGGAGGGTAGAGCTCGCGCGATTTCTTGACCCCGGCACTAGGAGGAGGAGATGTCAGCATCTCGCTCCGACCGGTTCGACCCCAGGATAGATCCTGGTACTCATTTTATAGCAGGCTGAGTAGGCCTGGGAGCCAGTCTTGATGTTGAGGCGTGATGAAAATCCCCACCCACAGCCAGCAACTCAGTGCTCTATCCACTGAGCCACGCTGAACTCCGCGCCTACACAAAATAAAACCAAAATCCTAACAAAATGTATACTTCTTCTCTTTAATAATATTCCGTCTAAGTTGATAAATGTGCGAGTTAGTCAGGACATTTTCAGTAAAAAGTTAAGTGTCCAAAATTCCTGTAACTGTTTTTAGATAATTAATTTAATAACACTTGCATACAAAAATCTATCAGTCAGTTCCTGAGATATGGAGAAAATATTGTAAACCACGCCGTTTCAGCGGGAAAGACAACAGCAAAGCAGTCACTCTACCGCTTTGCACCCATATAAAATAAAACATCAGAAAACTCGAAGACCTGATCCTAGATATTGTAAATAATTGGAGATGTGTTGGGACCATACTTGGGATGCCAGCATACTTGAGAAAAGTCACAAATAGTGCTATATGAATTTTGCAGAAGATTGATCGAAGATTTTGAAACTTAAAAGTGAAACTAGCCCAGCTCACAGCGCAGAAGTCCAACGACTCGAGATACGTCAATGCCGCTTTTCAACACCCGTTCGTGTCTCCGCACAGTGGAGTATATCGAGGCGAAACCTAGCCAAAAGTATAGTATCCAATAAGTTTGGTGAATTATGGCGAAAAATCATTTTAAAGTATAGAACAAATGTTATATCCATTATTTATGTTAAGAAAATAATTGTTTATATAGAGTAGATGCATAACCTCTTGAATCAAAAATACATTTAACATAACATGACATTTGTTTATATAGATATAAACGATAATTCGTCATAATCCATTAAATTCAAGGGGTAAAATTATTTTGCCAGATTCCGTCTCAATATACTCCACTGCGTCGTCACAAAGCGGTGTTCACTAGCCCCGTGTACATCCCCCTTTAGTAAGCTGCGGAGGGTCGTCGAAGCTAAGCTATCCATAGAATGATCAAACAAAAGTTATCACAAACTTTTTTCCAGAGGTCGGGGAAAAGAGTTATATTTACTAACGCTGCCTAAACGGTTAGAGATCGGTGATAACTGTGAATGGCAATATTGTTTGCCGCAAAGAGTTCTACAAAAATCCGTGACGGCATAGGTCTACCTACAAAAATTAACCTAAATTATAGATAAAACATTAAAAATCGGTGTTAAAATATTTCAATTTAAGAGAGTAATTTAAGAAAACATCAAATTCTTCAAATTTAATGGATTTTTTTCGCATTTAACAACGATAAAAAACGTCTTAAATTTTCGACGAATAGTTTAAATTTCACAATAATTTTAATGAAATGGTGCAGCCGCGTCATGATTTTGCGGAATCGAAAGTTCGACCACGAGATAGTCAAGTTTTGTATTAAAGTTGTATTAATATGAATTTGAAAAATTAGGATGCAGTACATGTTTCAAAAAACACAAAATCAAAGTATTTTGTTTTTACTAGAAAGACAGATTTTATTGTTTCCTGAGTAAAAGAAGATTAGTCAAAGAAAAATCCCGGGCAACGCCGGGTAATCAGCTAGTAGTCCACACATTTCCATGACGCTGTTAACTGAACTTAAAACTTATACGACAGTTTAATTCCTGAAATATTAGTTTTTTGACAACACTAAAAAGAAAATTTTGCTCTTTGAATTTTTTCACTATATAGAATATTTTCCGAGATGTATAAACAAAAGTGTACAAATGGTATCACCTTGTCGCAGCAAATGTATGAACTAATATGTACTAACAAGAATACATAGTTTGAGAAATGGCAGTTTTTCGAAAGTTTTTATAAACGAATATGCTGTAACCTTAATGACACGTTCACGTAAATATTACGAACAATTAAGAAAAAATTACAAAAAATATTTTTTTTTAATTTCCGGACGTTGTCCCACCTGGAATTTTTTCAGATGCATATCGTCTGATAGTGTATCAATACTACTTCAAAATGAGAAAAAATTGCACCCATCTGAAAACCATTGTGATTAAAATTTTGAAAACGATGTAAAAAATTGTTTTTCACGAAACTTCTTATAATTTTAATATCAGGTGCACGAATTTATTTTCTTCTTTGATGGGATGGTCCCTTGCTTGCTTCCGGAGAGTAAATTAGTTGTTTTTTTTCCTCCACGTGGTCATACGCAGTTTGTACTGTTTTTTGACAATAAATTTTTTATTATTATTAAACCGCAAGTCGCTAACTTTAAATAGGGCCAAGAATTGAGAATTTTCGAAAAAATCAATTTTTGCCCTAGGAGTGTTTTTTTTAGTAAAATATTTCGTCAGAAGAATTACTTCTGATGATGAAATCGGATGAGTCATATCCTAAAAAATCGGTGTAAAGGGACTCTGTCGATTTGATACATATATGTGTTTTCTATGAATACTTTAGTTAAGTAAGACGATTTTATTTCAATACGTTATTTTTTTCTTGTAAATTTTGTGAATCTTCGTTAATTGTTATCTTTCGCCTAAAAATTCAGATCAAAGCATCAATGGTATCGTATTTTACAGGAATTTGATGGTGACACATTAACACAATTGATGTGTTATGAATTGACATTTTTTAATCCCACCCATCTGTGGGTATGTCGACGGATGTGAGGTTGCGATAGCTACACCGAATGAACAAGAAGCTCAAATTAGATATCCCTACCGCATATCGTTACTTCCAGCCGCGAGTGTCGCCAACTTGAACAGTGGGGTGGCGGCGGCAGCAGAGTCAATTCCGTCCGTCCACGGAAAAGAGTTGCGAGTATCATAGTTGGATGTGTCACAACTGATAAGTTTTTGAATTTGTCATAATAGAACCTCGAGCAACACGAGACTTGTACACTTGTACGATGAATTAGAGAAAATAATAGAAACCAAAACAGAAGAAGAAACATGAATGATGTATTTTCATTCCTTTCTGGGAGGTATGTAAATAACTTTTATAAATCATTTATCCGTGATTTATGTACCTTTCATTTTCTCTACCCGAAATTTAAGACAAAAGAGGTTATTAGTATATAATCGAGATACCGTAATGACTGTTAAAATAATAGACAGTGGCCCGAAGCAGAAAAGAAATATAACAGGGCGGGAATGCTGAAACTAGACCAAAAATTCAATTTAACAAGTAATGATTTGAAATGTTCATACATAATTTATGTTAAACAAATATTGTACTATTCTAAAATTATGAAAAATTAACAATATAAATAATACATTATAAACATTATCACATTGTGTCCATTTTGTATTTTGGAAAATACATCAGAACATAATATACTTTGATGCAAATAAAGATATTTCATGTGAAGTCTAAAATCACAACTGGCCATAAAACTCATTGATACAGTAAATGGAAAGATGTTATAAAATAAAAGATGCAAAACAGTAGAGTACAAAATGATACTATGTTTTATACTTAATATTTCAGATATTAAACAGACAAAAATAAAAGAAATCTGATACTCAGGAAATATTTTATATGTCCAAAAGTTGTTACAGAGCACCGGACTCTCAGGACAAACTGCAAGAAAATAATAACGAGCATTTGAATGCATATAAATAAGCATTTTTTCTTGTTTCAATTTTAATAAACTTAATATTATTTGATTCTTAGTTGTATACCAGAAAAAAAAAGTTTGTTGGCAAAGTTAATGATGCAAAACCAGATTGGTTAATGCAAGGGGTGTATTTTTCAATCTCAATCACCGAGCAAAAAGATCACAATGCTCAATATTGCTATATAATGCTTAGATTCAATATGGCAACAGCTCACCAAGATGTATCCATTGGGGGGAAAAATTCCCAGAAAAGTCATTACTTCTTGATTACATTACTATTACATTATTATTGTACTCTTGAGGATTGGCAGATTCCATATCATCAATAACTTGTGAAATTTTCTGATTCTTCCAACAAAACAAAATACATGGGCACATTCAATCTTATATTGAAAATATTATTCATTGACTTCATGAGCTGTATTTCTCCAGCATTTTCTTATGCATTTCACACACATTCACATTCTGTATATTCTTCAGTTTTTAACCATCTCTTCTGTGTGAACTACATAAATTCCAACAATTCCAAACCCTATCAACACTATGTCAGGTACACTCTGCGTCTTAGAATTGTTCTAATTGTGTTCTTTTTCATTTGTCACTATACCTTGCTTTAGATGTAAGAACATTCTCAATTTTCTTCTCTCCCTTGCTTCAAATGCAATATTATCTAGCAATCATATGATTCATAGGTGACTACTTGTTATATATGTCATATGATAAATTCCCCAAAAAGAAATGAAAGTCATTAAAAAGGAAACAGAGGATCTGTATGAAATAGATAACAAAAGAAGATGGATTTTATTTTGTTTCATCAATCACTTACATTAATGTGTCTACACTCTTTCAGGTGTAATCTCAAAGTTTCCACTGATTCCTATTGAAAACAACAAATCCTAGGTATCAAAAAGGTAATATTTTAGTAATTTAAAGCAGAAGAGGGATTTTCCTTTCTTTTCCCCTTTTGGTAGCACGGTTATGATACTGATGACAACTACATTAGTCACTAACTTTGGTAACTATTAAACTATTTCTATGATGTAAAATACATAGGAAAATTAAAATTAATAAAAATACATAGTTAAAATTTTGAAATGATCCTAGTTCTATCCTTTAAATTACACTTTATGCACATGATTTCTTCTCTCACAATGAATTTTTTGAAAAGTTTTCAAGATGTTCATAAGTTTGATACCAGGGAGTCATATTTTTATAGAATTAATGAAAATAAAAAATCACTTCACTTTTCAATGAAATATATTAATATCTTATTCAAAGTTAATAAATTCTTATTTGTATGACTCATGCCAAGACTAAAACTACTTTAGGATTTACTTCAACATTCTGTCACATATTTTTAGGTTTTGATTGATTTTTCATTTCTTTATTTTTCGTTATCATTTAGGCTGTGTGTACATAACGGGAATATCTCTTTCGTATATTCTCCGGGTGACGTCATTTTTCTGCGCTTTCTTCATGCTGATTACTGTTTAGATGATTACAGAAGATTACCCAAGCTTTCTATCTTGAAAACATTTCTTCATGTATTTCAACTATATCAATTTATGGTCTCATCATTTCTTTTTTTATTTGCAATTTTTTTTTCTATTTACCATTCACAATTTTCTTCTCCCTTATTTGCTAACAAGACTAATCGTACTTTCTCATACACGATATACATATTGTATGCAAGTACTTTCAGTTTACAATACATAATTGAGGTTAGTTACAAAAAATATTGATTTTAACAATTTCCAGGAGTATTCATCTTTTTTCCACAAATTTGAATAAAGTCATGTATACACAAATATATGAAGGTTGACCAAAGAATCTATTATTTTATCCATTATTGTTGTCAATTACAGAATTTTCCATGAGCCTCAAAAATTTTGCCACAGATATTTCCCTATAAAATGTCACTCCATTACTTCTCCACCCTCAAAAAATAACTTCTTGGACACTAGTCCAAAATCCTACTGATCTTAAACAGAAATTCTTTTATACATTTCTAAATTGATTAAGAGTAATTTCCACTATCTTGCTGGTATATTACTTTAACAAGAAGAAAAGTATAACAAATTTATAGTACTAAAACATCTCTCGGCAAGTGATAAGAGTACCAGGTACTTCAAAGGAATCAGATATAAGCAGTAAAAAACATTTTGAGCTAATAATACAATTTATAAAAGCAGGAAAAAATGTTGTGGTTTTATAAATTGAGCTGCAATACATTCACGTAACCTCCTCAACTTCTGAAAAATAAAGTTCAAGATATCACACCAGTGTGAGTTAATTTGGAGTGAGTAAAAACTGATATACCAAATATGTAAACATTGATGTAGCAGATATGCCAGTGTATGCCAACAGACTGTACATGAAAATACGTTTCCAAACTTTTTAGAAGAAAAATTCCACTTACAAATGAAGTCCAACAAACAAAAAGTAATATTTTGTGTGAACTCTTATAATATCATTTTGCACACTAATTGTTTCAATGTCACAGCATTCTTCTAGAAAAAATAAAAGATGGTTTTAAAAGACAAAGCTATGTTCCCTCATAAATGAATAATTTGTCTCTATTTTTAAGCAGATTCATAATAAATAGTTTTCAATCTCCTCAACACCTTTGAACTAAAAACGCATTCATTCCAAATTTTCATGCAGTTATAAAAATTGTCCACAACATTTATTTTAAATTGTACATTTATCAAATTGTACACATCATGAATTTCCCACTGAGTTAATGTTACAATATTTATTTTTTTGGATGAAGAATTAAAAAAATATTACCAAAAGTAATTAATGTTTCTCTCTGTTCATTGTGTATGCATATGGATGGAAATTTGAGGAACATTAGATGCACATGCAAATACATTTTTCTTAGGATGAAAACAAACTATACGAAACATGAGTATATACATGAAAAATATTTTAAATAAATAAATAAACATTTATTGCCAAAACAGTATATGACATGGAAGACAATATGCTAATTTGACCTTAAATTGAAAGTTGTTTTACATTAATTAACCCATAAGTGTTGACGTGAACTTTTGTTACATTACTGGTAACCTCTATGTATGAGACCGTATACAACTTTTTTAATATTTCTTTTGACCTACTACAAAAAAAATTAACAAATAAAGATTTCACTGTTCGAGGACATCTTTATTGAGTAAAATAACAAAATATTGTAATAATAATTTACTCACATCTACATATAAAAAATATAATTATAAAAATGAATATTGAGAATAAATTTTGTAAGTGGAAAGAAAAAGATATTTTTTGTGATTATACACGTCACAAAAGGGTTTTCCCTGAAACTACATTTTTTTCCTACTCATATTAAATATTTTTGAGTTAATGTTATTTACATTATTTATACATACATAACAACATAAAGAATGCTAAACAAACATTTGATTATGTCCTGAAAATCTAATTAGCTTCTTATAAACCAAAAAATTCATTGTTTTTTTGTGTGGATCTACACTTTTTTTGTCTTCCAGTAGTTATAATAGTTGTCTATAGGTTATAATAGAAACACAGTACAAAAAATGTTTGACATTTTTATATCTTTTTCCATTTGAATAAATGTACTATCATTAAATATAATAATTAATGACAGTTGTATTATAAGTTAATGAAAATCATACAAAAATTAAAATTTAATTTACTTCATAATTGTTAAATATTTGGTTTATCAGTTGTGATGCCAGTGTGACGGTCCTAGGCACATGTGGTGATGTCTGTCAAGGGGAATTTAATGTAAAAACAAGGAATACTATAACTTTGCATACATAGTAGACAACTCCCAACTGCCTCCATGACAGCCACTGAAAGGAATTCCCAGCTACCTCTAGCAGACTTGTTTTTAACAATAATAATAACTAACACAATCTGTGAGACTTAATTTCCTTTGGAGGGTTAATTGGTGTCAATAAATACTCATGTTAATAGTTTGACACAGGGCATTTAACAAATATAGTGAAAGAACATAATATTGACACAATAAAACTTTTAAATGAGCAATAAAAGAGTATGAAAGAAGATGGAAGTAATGCAAAGAATATCAACAAAACCATAGAATGTGTGCCCAATAAAGGAAAAAACTGTTTTTTCATTCCTAATTCTCTTTTCTTTATGTTATAACTAAGACAGTAGTCTCTGTACCAATGTTGTCTCTTTTACCTTAAACATGAGTAAGGAAGAAAACAGAAGTTAAAACAAATAAGTCAATACAATTTAGCAATCATGTAACTTACTTGAAACAATTTCTTTATTGATGACAATGCCCCGATGATCACCTCCTGCTACATGCATTTTATCAGAAG
The DNA here is from genome assembly GCA_002313205.1 of Laupala kohalensis. NCBI lineage: Eukaryota > Metazoa > Arthropoda > Insecta > Orthoptera > Trigonidiidae > Laupala > Laupala kohalensis. Next base: position 256,877 of record NNCF01130302.1, on the reverse strand, counting down.
GTTTATTTTCAATAGGTATCGACTGTCTTTCAATAGCTAATGTAGTAGAATTAGCAGTTTTGCTTTTGGGTGTCATAACAATATGATCTATACCAAAAAGAGAAAGTTTATTAGGTCATACAATATCTTACAATAAACAGCATTCACAATATAATTTGAAATTACACACTACCAACCTTTCATAGGAACTTCCATGATTATTCTGCAAATTTAATTTTACCTATTTGATTTCTGTTCGATATTTACAAAGATGTCACACACGGCAACTCTGGACATGAAAATACATCAAAACACTATTGATAACTGAATCCATTTTCAACCAAAGTAATTAAACTATCTCTGAGAAAAACGAGCAACTTGGAGAGGAAACTTATAATGACACATGTACATACAATATATTAAATTCGCTAGAGATATAGAACAGATGAGAGTATTATGAGCTAAATTTAAAATTGAATATTGATTCTAAACCATTCATATGTTATCGGTCCGGGTTAGGGTGTGACATCGCCAAGACTTCGATCACTTTTCCAGAATTAGAACACTAAATAATACTAAACCACAAAATCAGAAAAAATTCAATAGTAAGTGAATAAATCAATTTGTTGTGTTTTCGTTTTCTCTCAACACTATTGGGTGACAACTCACATCACAGGCGTTTCCACTCTAACCGGAAAGACGATACTTCAACACTGCACCAACAAGAGTTACCAACAGACTACGCTTGCACGGGCTTGCAACAGATCCCTCTCACTGCTGCACACGCCCTCCACCTCCCTCCTTTCAGTTTCCCCCGCCATTTGAGATGCAGCTGACCTGACCCAGTAGCGCGGGCGCAAGCGCAATGATGCGGGATTCAGCTATAAGATGTAGTGCGCTTCGGGAAAGGAAGCGAGTGCAACCAATCAATCTCTTCCAAAATACGGATCTCAGCTAAATCAGAGGTAGGCGCTGATACAAGGGGAGGGTCAAGGGGGTCATGACCCCCTGAAAACCCATAGAGAATGAGTTTCTAGTGGCGCAAAAGCGTTTATGATTTTCAAGTTTGACGCGTTTCAACGATTTTAATTAGTAATTAGTACTTAAGTGTATTTGTAGAAACGATTTAGCAACGCACAACGTGCCATTCCCCATTTGACAAATTTGTAGTGGCGGCGATGGTGGTGCCATTCTGGTTGTGAGAGAGGGTGTTGATGAGAATGACATGATATGCTCATGGGAAGAAAACCGTCTTCGGAGGTCCATGAGTTATGAATAGCGGTTGTGTTTTAGCCACGGGGCAAAGGGGGGCTTAGGGGGCTGGAAACCCCTCTCCGTCAGGTATCAATTTAAGAATTATTCTGTTAAACGAAACATAATTAACTGTATCGAATCGAAACTACATAGAGCATAATTTTAAGATCAATATGATTTATGTAAGGACATAAATGAAGGTTAAGAAAATCCGACTTCGAGTAAACTATTATCCTCTGAAATTTTTGACGAAACCAGGTCCCAGCCTCGAATTCTCCACTGTACCGCTTAACTTTTCATCTTATCTAGGAATTTTTGCTGAAATATTTGAATCCGCCTCTGCCTTAGGACCCTTGATCGGAATTGATGGGATGGTCCCTTGCTTGCTTCCGGAGAGTAAATTAGTTTATTGTCCTCCTTGTGGTCATAAGCAGTTTGTACTGTTTTTTTGACAATAAATTTATTATTATTATACCAGGGTCTGCAAATCTCACAACGTAAACAAAAATATCAGCCTACACTCATCCAGCATTCTCAACCTCTTCTCAGAGTTTAACACTTCCTTCATACGGACATGTTGTCTAACTCTTAAGCATTGAGGCGATTTTAAGAATATTTCAGTCATCCTAATACATTAAAACATTTTTAGTACCATCGGACAGGGTTTCTCTCGGGTAGGACTCTCATATATAATTGATAGGGCCGATTTTCTATTAGAAGAGATTTTTCATAACATGTTTTCATAATTTTCGATATTTTTAATGCTAGACGGTTTATCATATAAGTTAAAAATATGTACTTAATTCAATTATTAGTCGTTCTTGTAGCGTTAGCATGAACTCGCACGAAAAATCCGATCAAAATCGTGATAAAAATATATGAAGATACGTAATTAAACAGTAATTAATCTGCTCTCTTCCTGAATAATATATCTCAGCTTATATATTACTATTTAAAGATAACACGATTTAACTGCTGTTTGAACAGAAACATTCAAAATTCAGTGGGCCATAAAATTAAATGTGACCTATAAGTTTTATTCGTCGGGCAATATCTTGCCAAATCCCATCCCGGGACAACCCTCGATTGAAATAGTATAGAAAATGGCTCGAGGGCTAAGAAAAGTAGGACAGCATTGCTTCAGACGATATAAAACACATTCATAGCTTGTTCTGGTATTGTATTGACAATCACAAACATTGTCTCCATTTATGGAGAATACTCAATTAGTCACAAAAAAATTACTAGAAATACTATGATGTTTTTTTTCTAAGCAACGTCTACAAAACCAACAGGATTAATAGGTCAAGGGCGTAATTTGAGGGGGATTGGGGGATTAGTCTCCCCGCTACAATTTTAGAATGAAAAGAAATCAGATCTCTGTTCCTACTTGTAATAGAAAACATATAATTTTATTACGTAGAATAGAAAAAAGGGATAATGAGAACTAAAAATTATCATGAGAAAGAAATATCGTCTGTTTCTTTTGCGAGGACGACGGTCTACGAAAGTATGGCTACATTTCAGTGACTGAGCTCAGTCATTTTGTTACGGGAAATTCATGTTCGTTGCATCGAATTAATTAGGAATTGTTTGTTCTTTCGAATTAAGTAGATGCATAATGAAATTAATATTATGTGCAAATTATATATAATGCTAATTAAATACATATACAACAAATTATTTATCTAATTATTCTATAGACTTTATATGTTCTGAAAGAGCCAAACAATAACAAAATATAGAAACACAACTTTATTCCTGCGACCGCCTCCTTCAACAAAATATTTAAATGAACTCCATATTTAAATAAATATTATGTGTTAATTACATACTATTCGTTACAAAGACTTACAACAAATAAGTTACGTTATCTAATTAGTTAATAGGTTTTATGTATTTTCAATACCACCAAAATCTAGAAAAGGACTACTATGTTTTTAGTTTTCCACCCCCTCCACCAACCAATATCAGAAATATCGCAACTGATTAAAATGCTCAAATGACAAATAGATACGTTCTTAGTCCTTTAGATTAAAACTTTATACGGGAACAGTAGACAGAGAAATGGATTACTTGTCCAGAACCTAACACAAGCTTAATCAAACTTATAGAAACCTGAACTATCTCCCACAAGAATATTAATCACACATTGAAGTCAAAAGGGAAGTAGTACGTGACTCAACCGGTCTAAAATGTCAACAGGACGTCACCTTCAACGTCGTTTACGTGACGAAAAGCGAAATAAACAATGTAACCACTATATCGATCATGTTGTTACGACCCCCGTAACTCCACTAAATAAGGTCGACATGAAAGCCGGAATAAAACTCTTCATACACACTTAAAATGTCGGTTGTTCTTCAATAGTCATAAATTTTGAAACGGACAAAAATTATAAATAGAAAATAATTATTCTTCTGCGTGAAAAAATAATTTCTCATCCGTAATATTGTCAAATTGATTTCTTTCATATTGACTTTTTTTCTTTCTTTCTTTCGATGTACCTATCTGAACGTACTAATGGCTAGTAAACTGACCAACTGTACGGGGTTATCTTCACACATTAAAACTATAGAGCTAATTAAAGTGGGAAATAGTGGTAAGGGCTTCTGGAAACTGCAAAATGAAGCAGTATGAAGCCTAATAAGTGAACTCTAAGAGATAAATATGCAATTTCAAGAAAATAATTACAGGTAATTGTTTTAATACGTTTATGCCACGCAGGCACTACATACCATAAAGGTTACCCTTAAGGAATCAGTTACAGCGATCTAATCCTCTGTTCAACCATTCTCGATCCAATGGTGCTATCGTTTTCCCATTGAAACCCAAATTAAAGAGAAATATTAATAATAATAAATTCTTAAAGAGATATTATTAATAAAAATTAAAGAGAAATATTAATAATGATATAATGAATGTAGATTTACGCTCGTATCAAACTCGTTCATAAGACAGATATCATCGTCCTTTTGTAGATATGAAAGTGTTGAAAGAAAATATCTTACTCGTTTCTAACTGGATGAACTCCAACACAAGCGCATAAAAATCCTTAGCGTGGTAGCGTGACTGTAATTCGCCTGCAAGTGGGGGTTCCAGTCCGAGATGGATCAGTGTGTTTGTGAGAGTGGTGACACGCACTCTGCGAGTCACAGAGGCGAGCAACGTGACACGATAGAAACGTTTGCAATTCTCGTTATTTTCTTGCTTTCTTGAAAACTTTATCTTCATGCTTTTGTGTAAAACATTATTTAAGAAACGACTCATAGGAAACACATCAATATATAAAGCACATTAATCCCTGAATCAATGAGACTAATAAATTTCATGTTCTTCAAATTCTAAATATTTGGACGAACAATAATGCCCCGCACTCATAATGTTGCCTTTACTCCTGCCTGCAAGTTTTGTTAAATTCCTCCGAGGCAAATATTTCCCTTCGAAGTTCAAACATCAGTTCGGGGTATAATATGCAACGTCAAAGTCAATGAAGTTCGTTTACGTAAAAAATAGCTTGAAATGAGGAAATTGAGAAACAACGAAACGTGTATGGTAAATAAACATTATAACATTTGATATGTTTAATACAACAGTCACAGCATTTATGTTAGTTTGAAACAAAACAGATAGTTATGATAAACTATGCAAATGTATTCTCTTGCACAACGAAAGTCAAAAATGTTCGTTCGGTTCGATTACCTAGAGGTGCCTTCACCTTTACAGAGGATAACCGCAGCAAGGCACTAAACGGCTAAATATGTCTGAAGGGGCATTCCCCCATTCCTACCGCAGACAATATTGTATATATTGTTGTATCTTGTGGGGATGACACTGGGTCACCTTCCTCTTAATAATGCTACAAATATTCTCTTTAGGAGAGGCATCCGAACTTGATGCTGGCCACTGTAAAACAGGGACACGTTTTGTACGTAGTTATGTTTGTGTTATCTTCGCCGTAAGTTGCCGTGCTTTATCTTGTTGGAAAAGATATCGTTTTCTGCCAAACAATCGCTGCACTGATGGGTGTAGATTCACGTCAAGAACGCGTATATAGTCTGGAGCCTTACCCGTACAAAAATGAAAATTGACAATCCCATTCGCTGCCATGCAACACCTTATTCACAGAGCTTGTTTTAAGAACCACGCGCTTGAAACAGGACGAACACGGGGCCCCGAGCTGAGTCTGGCATTACTTCCACTTACTTGTGCTAGGATCCTTCCTTTCTCTTTTCTGACCTTCCTTGGTCACCTCTTGTTCTTTTCGATCCCGACGCTATTAAGGCTAGGGTATCTTTCATTTTCCTCATTTTTTTCATCTCTCTCATTTTTTGTCCCCCTTTATTCTTTGTCACCCCTCATGTGTTGCCCCCCCCTCATTTGATGTTTTGATATTTGGTTTTGAGTTATGTTTTGGTATGTTGTAAATCAGGAGAGTTTTTAGTGGGTATGGTTGAGTCATTCGGAGAGTCCCACACGCGGGGAGAGTCATTTTGGCTCTCCCTAGTGCGTAACTGCATTTTCCCTACCTGTACACGTTTTTCAGGCTCCAATGAAATAAAATGAAAACCTGTGATGAAATAAAAATTGAAACCAAGTACATCCAAATAATAGAGGCATATTCCAGGAAGACTCATTACGTCCTTTATGGATCTGCATGGCCCTAAACCCGCTCTCCAAAATTCGAAGAACCACAGACACAGGCCACAGACAAATCAGGCATAGGTAAAAAGTAGAATTCACACAATCGCATCACTTCCATGTGGATGATGAAAACCTCTATGCAGCCACAGAAAAATTTGATTGAACTAACAAGTAATTTCTCTAATGACATAAAAATGAAATTTGGCGAAGACAAATGTAGAACGCAAACAATAAGAAGGGGGTAAAAAATTGTAGAAAGAATTGAAGGATAACAACTACCTGAAATTGAACTAATGTATGAAGAGGAAACATACAAATACCTACATTACATCAGAAGAAGAACACGGAACATAAAGAGATAAATTAAAAAACTGAGCAGAAATACTTTAAAAGAATAAACATGATTCTCAAATCTAAATTAAATGCCAAAAATGTATTCAAAGCCATGAACACTTACGCAGTCCCATTGTTAACATACACTTTCGGAGTCCTGAGATGGACACAAACAGAAATGAAAGAGATACAAACAAAAACCAATGTAGCCGTGTCACGACACAGAATATATCACCGAAAAGCAGCTGTAGAAAGAACTACACTGAAAATAAATGATAATGGGGGACTAATAGATATACTTACCGTACATAACAAAATTGTTCACAATCTAAGACAGTATTTCTTCTGAAAACAAGAAGAATCTCAGTACTACAAGGCAATAGTCAAAGCAGACGAATACACTCCCCTAACATTAAGTGATGAAAATAAGACCTTTGACACAGACGACGGTGTAACCGAGCTTACTCCTTGGAAAGAAATGGCCCTGCATGGAAAGTTTGTAAATGAAGTAAGCCGAGATACTGTCGACATACAAGCGCCGTACAACCGGCTAACTCATGGAGAACTGAAGAGTTCTTTATCACCATCCAAGACCAAGTGATCAAGACCAACAATTACCGTAAATACATTTTGAAAGATGCAAGAATTGAATCGGACATGCCGTAGGTGCAAGAAGGAAACTGAAACAATACACCATATCATAGGAGGTTGCCAAGCACAATGTGATTCCAAAATTAGGTATGATCAAGTGGGAAAAATCATTCATCAGGAATTAGCTTTGAAATACAAACTACAGGAAAATAAGGTAAACTACTATCAATACGAACAATCCTCCATTCTTGAAACTGGAAATTATGAAATTTATTTGCATAGAACCATCAGAACAGACAAAATATTGGAACACAAGAGACCGGTTATAGTAGTCAAGAAAAAAAGAGAGAAAGAAATATTTCTCATAGACATCGCCATCACCAACAACAATAATATGGACCTATCATAAAAAATAAAATTACAAAGTACATTGACCTTTGCTTCGAAATTAAAGACATGTGGAAATGTGACAGAGTGAGAGTAATCCCAATAATACTGTTAAATATGGGAGTAGTACCCAAGAATGTTCAAATCATTGTAAGAACTGGAACTCAAGCCACAAAACTTCCAACTAATGGAAAAATCAGTTATCCTAAACACATCCCGCATAGTTGGGCTATTATTATACATGTGATGTTTGATGATAACACCTTGATGTTTCTCTCCAAAAGAAAATTACCGTAAATGCAGTTAATACGAGTCTCTGACTCCTCCAACCACAAAAAACCAACAGAAAATCGTGGGCAAGATAGAAAATAATAATAATAGAAGGATGTCATTTGTTCCTTGTAAGCAATTTTAGTTTGAACATTGAAAATAAAAGAACTAATAAAATCAGCGCTGAATCAAAGAGAAGTCTTTGGGGCAAGCGTAAGATGTGGACTTACTTCATCTTTATAGATTTCCACTCCTTTAAGGGCACACAGAATTTCCACTCCTAGAAGTGCAGGGCTGCGACATTCAACAGTTTCTAGTATACTCGCACTCGTACTCAGGTTCTGAGTGGGAGAATCAGCGCGCGGTAAAAACTGAAAAAATCTTAACAACGCAATTCGTATTGCTCTCTGGTAATTTAGGGAAAATTCGATAATATGGATTCCTCCATATGAACGTAAGTAATCGATTACAAAAAACGCATGTCACTACGACGCAAGGAAAATGTTTTATAGAGTTAAAACCTTCATGGATGAATTTTCCAATTTTCAAAGCAAAGTGGAAATCGATGTCAAATCCGACACGAATCCTTCCCTCATTAACTGACATGCCCAGTCCTGACAGTTCTGGTGCCCAGGGTCGGTCAGAGGATCATGCGAAATATATGAAACCGACGTGGTGCCTAACTCCCTTTTCTTCTCTTCAAAATAAAACTCACAGTATACAGTAATGTGTGGACCATGATAAATTATTTGACGGTAGCGGACTACATAAAGCGAATACGGTGTCCAAAATTTATCATGGATCTTATTTCTTTCTCTTTAAGTCACGATTATCGCTATAATCATAGTGATATACTGCACTTTAGAAATATTTTATTAGACGGGCTGTCAAACTAGGGTGAGGTAGTGACAACACTCTTTTAAGGGCCCTTCTCTACAGGCACCTAAAGTGCGCGTCAAGTGCTAGCACCGGCGACAGAAATTGTCATACAAAGTGGGCGAAAAGAAAACGCGCAGAAAGCGTGGAGCTCCTACTATTCGGGCAGTAGAAAAATATTATCGACACCCACTCACAGGGCCAGTCCGAGGACTTTATTTGGCAGATGCGAGATCTGCTTTTGGCTCCCATTCTTTAACTATCTCTCTCATTTATATAATAATAATATTAAAATAACAGAAGGTAAAATTATGGGCTTAAAATCGAAAAGAAATACCGTAGGCACAATGTTTCACAAATGTTAATTACACGGTATCCCATAGAATGCAGAAGGTACTATAGTTTTACGCAGAAATACTTGGTTTAAAGAAAACTAAGCTCTATTAATACGAAAGGAAAATGAAGAATTGAAAAAGTCAGGAAACTATTTTCTTTACTTTCAACTAAGCGAAGTTTTTCAAAATTAAATCGGTGTCAATAGTATTTAGCTCGTCAATTTCAATGTACAACGTCGCCAGTCCACAAGACGCTCCTGAGAAAATGTCAGCCGTTGGTAGTAGTTTTTCAAAAATATTATCTCCACAAGCCACTGATATCGACGATGTCAGTATTATCCTCAGTGGTACAAAAACATAGGAGAAAATAAAAATAGAGTTTGTGAAAATGTTTACGGGAAAATGTAAGATAATCTTTAGATATCTTTCTAAAAAATCTTGAGTTGTCATACCTCTTCGTTTTGAAAGTAGTTGCCGCAAAGACATGCCAACCTTTCAAAACGTTCATTATTTTAATTAATGTTGAAGAATTAATAGATTCTTACAAATATATATTTGTAATAACTATTAATTATTAATTAGAGTAATGAGAACTATGACAAGCAAAATGTTTCGTAAGCGAGCGGAATCGTAACGGCGATTTCTGCTACGCAATTGCGAGGGAAAACGACCACTGTGAAGGGCGCATGGTTTCGTATATTTTTGTGGGGTTTTACGGCCCTTTAACATCGAGGTTATTAGAGCCCTAAAATCTTGTACAGGTAGGGAAAACGCACTAGGGAGAGCCAACATGACTCTCTCCGCGTGTGGGACTCGCCGAATGACACAACCATATCCACTAAAACACTCCTGAATTACAACTGAAAACTCAAATATCAACATATCTCAAAACATTACATATATCATATAAAAAGCAAAAAAAAAGAGGAAAATAAAAGATACCCTAGCGTCGGGATCGAAAAGAACAAGAGGTTATCAAGGAAGGTCAGGAAAGGGAAAGGAAGGAGCCTTAAACAAGTAAGTGGAAGTAATGCCAGACTCAGCTCGGGGCCCTTTACTTGCCAAACACGTACTTACTAGATGTAAGTCCCCTGAGGAGGGTTTCGTATTTTGTTTGAGGACGGTCATAAAAATTCAGCGATAGGAAGAGTGTCTGAGTAGTATGCATATATATTTTGGCTTGAAGGGGGAAGTAGGTAGAAAATTTACAAACACATATTGCATGGCATCATAAGATTTAAACTGGAAAGCAACGGAGAGTTACAAGTAGTATTTTGAAAGAGACAAGGTCAGCGTTAGTGACAGATTTTGGGTTAAAGTGCAGCTGCAAAAGAAACTAATATCGTGGGTGTGGAGAGAGGCAGAAGCCCTTCACAAATTAAAAGGATGACGATAGAGACCCGGAGAGCGTGGGTGTGAGGGGGCTCGACCCTCAGCTTTTAAGAATTATTCAGGAACAGTTGACGTACACCACGAGGCAACGACAGTTAGGCGTGCGTCGCAGAACGGTTGGCAAAGGAGGCGCTGAAGACAAGGGAGTGGCAGTTAAATGTTCGAAAGTTTCCTAAATGTAGTTTTCTATTATTCTTAAAAAGCGGTAAGTTAAAATTACGGATAGGACGGTTGAAAAAGATAACGCCCTTGAAGTGAGGAAATATCCTAGGAAGGAACTTTCTGAATGGCTAGGAACAAGCACTTGTCGTTCTAAACTCAACCAATCACGACAACTACGCGTGGAGGGTTAATTTGACATGGTTGGCAAAAATAGTCACATGGTTTTTTAAAATGTATCACGTGAGTTAGCTTCTGAGGGACAGAGTGGGGAATGAGGTGATAAAACGTGATGCAAAGACGTTCCGTTATCATTCGAGTATTTTCGAGCAGGATTCGATCATTCGAGTGTTTTCGAGAAGGATTCGATCATTCGAGTATATTCGCGACTTTAATGCGATTTCGAGATTTGAGCACATTCGATCAGATAAGAGTAGAACAATTCGGAATCATTCCGAGATTGAATGATTCCGAGATCACTTCGAGATTTTCTTCATTATTCTTGACCTCTAGGTCTTGAAGAATTGGGCAAGTTATTCTTCATTGATAACTTGATCTTATTCCAAATTATGCAGAGTTTTCAAAGTTTCAACTTTAATAATCTATCCGAGAACTAGTCGGAGATCAAATGTTTTGTAACAAGTGGCGATTATAAAGACTATTTAATTGCGTCGCATCAAGTTGAATTAACTCTCGCTATAAAATAACAGTATTATGACGGTGAACTCTGCAAATACAGAGAACGAGAAACTCCAGGCAGGCGCGGCAACTTCCAAAGAAGGCTGGTTTTGATCGCTGAATGGGCGACTGGCAGGTACGAGGAAGGACGCACCGCACGAGTCGATGTTACTCAATGGCATTCCAATCTTCACCTACGCTTTTAAACTGATCTAATCATCAATGAAAAGGTAATCTGAGAATACTGGCTGCGACCAGTAATAGATATTTAAGTGGCGACGAGAAGATCTAGTGCAACGAACCAGAATAGTAATGTTCCACGCTCATAACCTATGTGATTGTATTATTCATGAGGGCAGAAAGAAGAGTGAGCAATAATGATGGCTTTCTAAATTTAATTAAATTTTTTGCTGTAATTAACTGGTAACAATTAACACCAGAAATTATTTACGAAAATCCATCCCTAACGGCGTGGATTTTCGGTTGGAATGTTTTATGTATTGTTTCAATAATGTCTATTTGGACATGTTAATTAATGTTTTTATTTTATTTTTATATTTATGATGATTTCGAGTAGAAGAATAATTATGAAACCAAGAAGACTAGTATGTCAGTAACTAAGAGATGTAGGAAGGAGATGCGCGCGCAGCGGTAGCCGGTACAAGTAGGAGAGATAACCCCGTACCACTTGCGTCGCGTGCATGAATTGGGAAGACAAGAAGTGTTCCACCCCAGACGGTGCCGATAGCNCACGTGGAACTAATTGCTGAAGTATAACTGCAATTACATTGAATTGCAGTAATTTACTTATTGAACAATTGTTAGATGTTCCTATGAGACTTCTAATTAGATAAAGTTGTATATATATGTAAAATTATTCATGATTTTAATCAATGAGTGATTTTCAGCTAGCAATGTGCATGACACGATGCTAATGAACTTTATAATGCTTGTTATCTTAACGAATCATGATATTTCATATTGAAATTTAATAATTAGAAATTATTTTTCAGTTAACGCTATAAGTGCAATAATAATTTACCATTATTTGATGAATTTAAAGGACTTGCAAAATCACTTGCACGTGGTGAAATTATAAGTAGTGAAGACCTGTGAATAATTGATTTGAACATTCATTATCATTGCAATCAATTTACAAACACACTAGTTAATTCCGTGTGAATTTGTGTTAAATTTTGTGGCGGTAAAGCTACTGCGCAACAAAGTATTGAGGTGTTTCGTAAGAATTTTCGTGATAAAAGGATCAATGTACTTCAGTAGGTTGGCTATATTTCTTTTCTAATACCTGTATTGTTTCAAAGTGAAAATCTTTTGGTGAGTGAGCAGCGAAGACAAGGTGACTAGATCTCCAATAAGTAGTTACTGTCATGATAGAGGAGAGTCTGCGTGGACGAGGCGTTTGAAGGACAAGGAAGGCGCCAATTGCAGAAAGGAATCTTTTACGAATATTTAATTCAAGAAAGCTGTATGTAAAGTGGAAATTTATTTTTTCTTAACTGTTTCATTATGTTATTCAAAAGAAGAGACAATTTATGTTTTCCTTAATTGTTTCATTATGTTATTTAAAAGTCAAATTTAATGTATTTCAAAGAAAATGATTTTTCAAGTTAGTATTTGATGATAAAGTTCATTCAAGTTTTACAATTGGAGTAATTTTGCTGAATAAATTCATGTTGTTAATTGTTTTCACATATGTATTTCTTTGTTCAAACAACGTTATCTTTGTTTTCATTAGGTCAACAAGTCATAATATTAATATTAAAGTTCTGTTATTAATTAAAGTCTCTAGCTTGATCGTAACAGATGGCGTTCAGTGGGTTTTTAATTAATCATGGTGTTGTAGCCCTTAGCACAAGCTTATAGTGTATTTATGTAGAGGTAGGAGTAGGATATTTTGTGTTCGATTGCTTTCCGGAGCGAACTGAGCTAGCACAAATCAATTATAAGGTGTTAGGAGGTTTTCGAAGCACAGTATGAATAACTCTAGACTGCCTATAGCAAACTAAAGTTGATACACAGATGACCGACTATATGACAATAAGCACTACGAGGGTAAGACATACCTTGCACCCCTAGGTAGGGGATGAGAAAGAATTGACATGTAAAAATAATGAAAAAAAAAACCGATACCGTACTCTTCGGTGCTGTTAAGATGGAAAAGAGCGTCCCCGGTGTTTTGTAAGTTCACAATCAGTTCACATTGCAGATAATATACCCCTAGCATCCCTAGGGTTGGGGTGGGAATGGACAGGTAAACAATTAAGAAAAACGACCGATATTGGTGTTGACTAAATCATTTTTTGGGACCGCTGAAGTGAATTGACAACCTCACTGCCAGATAAGTACACGATCACCCCCTAAAAGAAATGATCACCCTTTGTGTTGGGGTGAGGAGTGAAATGTAAAAATAATCGAAAGTGACCGATATTAGTGTTCAAATCGTAGTTTTCGTAGCCGTTGAAATTAATAGTGACATTCTCGAAGACGTCCAAGTTCACAATCAGTACGTAAAAACTTCAACACCCCTAGGGAAGGGGATGCCATGTAAATATCGACCATGATATACGAGTGAGAAGTTTCGGCGTTGTTGAGTTGATAGTGAAATCCTGTATACACAAACAACAACAACAAAAAACATTCTTCCATCCGAGATTCTTAATTTTCGGAGTAAGACAAGCAGCCCAGCAGCCGCTAAGTTGAAGAACGTAACCTTGTCTCCTTGCACGCGAGTACCCGATGCCGACGCAAACAGTCGCCTCTGCCCGGTCCACCAACTTCTTGCACGCGAGGTAAAATGTCCGAGGCCGGCGTGAATAGTCGCTGCCTTGCACCCCAGTTCGAGTCCCGATGCTGGCGCGAACTGTCTTTTTTCACCCCGAGAGGAGTCTCTCTTCACGCCTGTCTCCCGTCTCCGATGCCGCCGAAACAGTCGCATCTGTCGCCGCCTCCGACGCCACTCCGCCCTCTTCGCCGGCGCGGCGCTGCTCGGTGTGCTGAGTGGGAAGCGGAGCGGGAAACATCTTAATAAAATAATAATTTAAAAAACCTGTTTTTTAACAAGCTTTTATTTAAGCGATGAGCTAAAACGAATAAAATAAGTTAACGTTTTTATTAAAGTAATGCAATGTCAATAATAAAACCTCCATACATATTTCACATTAGTAGATCCCAATAAAAATAAACGTACTTACTATCTTTATCGCTGAAAATGATTTAATATTTTACGTTGAATTATTTATTTTCAAGAAGCTCGTCGAGCGAAATGTTCATAAAAGTGGATACCAACTAATTTCATTGGATAGTGACGGGTTGGTAAGTAAGTACTGAAGTATGTACTTTATTTACGATTCGCGCAACAAGCTTTTATTAATATAACAAAGCTAGTATTGATATAAATAAATAGCATAAATGTTATAACATTCGTGAAATACACCTTTTGATGGCATAAACATCTTTTGAGAAACGATCGTAATGATAAGAAGTTAAAAGAAAAAGCGTAGGTTATGCAATGCGTTATTCTTACTTGTATGAGAGAGATGGATTGTATTTCAGGCGAAGCTTCCCGGAAATAATTCGCCGCAAGTTATATCGGAATAAAATCGTTATTAAAAAACCTTTTTAAAAGATTTTATTTGAAATAAAAATCATAATATTGCTTTGTCAGAGTGTTTATAATTGTGTGCCAAATTTCAGTTCAATTAGTTGAGGGGAACTGACTTAAAATTTTGTTGCAAATTTGGCCCAAACATACGGACTAACAAGTGAAGTTAAATAAAACTACAAGGAAAATTAAAATTTAGTGTGGTATTATAGACAATCAATTATTAAAATGTACAAATTGATATTGACATTGATAATGAAGTGATTATTAGTGGATAAAATACAGATTTCAATAATTGTCTATAATCTCACACTAAATTTTAATTTTCCTTTAAGTTAAGTATTAAGACAATCAGAGAAAGAAAGTGTGTGCTTAATAGAAGTTAAATAGAAGCTCGTAAAAATATGGTGGCCACGCATTATTTCCAACTAGTCGAATACCCGCGGCTTTGCTCACGTGAATTTTGTAATGCCTACAACTTTATTCTCTTCGCACTGCCATTGCTATCCAATAGTAATATTATCCATTATTTAGGGCTCTAATGACTTGCCGTTGACGAGCCCTAAAACCCCACAAAAAAATGGAAAACAGTAGAAGAAAAACTATCCAATACTAATATTATCCATTAATATTGACGGTTTAATTTGATTGAACATGTTTCTTGTGTATCAGGGCGTAACTATCAGCTAAGCAATGCCGAAATCTTTGGACTCATTACACACGTGATTTCCGATAATTTTTACATGGTATCCCCTTCCTTAGAAATTGGTAAAGAGACTGGTCGTAGGTTTGACGTCATTTTTCACAATTGATTTTCAATATGAATATTATCATGTTAGGAGAAAGCATTATAGAATTGTTGAAAAATAACTACCGCACGTTCTAATAATGAAAGGAAAGTTTGTCAATGCCCAGAGGTACGCCTCGAGACACACACACACACACACTTCGATAAGAGCGAAGAAAACGTTCCAAAGGGTTTTCGTTACTTTCATTGTTGGTCGCAGAAGCAACATAAACACCCTCATGTTTCAACACGTGAAGGTTAGCGTCGCGTTACTTTCCTCTTAACGCTTATCGTCGCTCCAACATAATCGTACCCTAAGGAGGTAGGTGAATAAGAATGGTGAAATGGTCCCATGGAGATTGGAGTTCGCTTTAGATATGGCCTCTTTCTGTAGGTCAAAAAATTGTTCTGGATGGTTTTGAAGTCACCTTCCAGACATGTTCGTTGCCATCCGAAAAGACTGCTTCAGCTACTGGAAATGCGGTCCGATGCTCTTTTGTTACTAGTTGACGGAAGATAGTTGAGAAGCACACACTATTGTGCTTTAGCGTATGAGAACGTTCGTGTTCCTTTATTCATATATCCGTTACTCCTATAATACTGAATGAAAGGAATTGTTTGATATTGTTCAATGACGTGAAATTAGTGTCGAATGAGATATTGTTGCAAAATATTTTATGTACTCGACGCATCTCTTGTCACGATAGACCATATGGAATATCAAATAAATTTGCTTACGAAACACAACTAGGTGGACTACATAATTCCTTCGCTGTTCTCAATTTTTATTACCTTCAATTACAATTTTAATTATTGTCTGTTACTACTAATTTAAGAAATGCTTCTTAAATGTTTCTAACTTAGTACTGGAGCTTTTAGCAAATTTAATGCATTTTTAAGTTCATATTTCCTCTCTTGTGTTCTCTTCACTTTTCTTCTACTGTTTTCCATTTTTTTCAGATATTTCGTATTATTCCTCTTGAAATCTTCACTACTATAATATTTTTTAAAATACTTGACAAGTTAATTTTTTTTAATAAAAATGAAAGCAAAAGACCCATTTACTTAGTTTTGAAGTATACTTTCATGGAATTATATTTTGAAACAAAAATGTAAAAACTCGCTCTTTATAACTAGTACCAAGTCAATTAATCCTCCAAAGTCTTTCATTAAGAAAGAATTAACACTAACTTGGGAAAACAATAGGTCTTCATTTAACTGGTTAGAGTTCTGACCAATAACTATCCTTTTGGATGTATTAATAAAAACCATAAGGAGTTAAAACTATTGTTTTTCATGGCTCAGGAAATTTTATTTTTCTTAGAATTGAGCATGATCTCGCGTTACCCAGAAAACTGTGCGCCCGTCGCCTCTCACTGCGAGTCAGAGAACCTTGGCTTGCAATAATTTTCGGATTATAAAAACTACACGGTTTTCTTGCGATCTGCACGATTCTTTCACGTCAGATTAAAAGTTTATCATGACACAAGTCACTATTTGCAAATATCGATAAAAATTCGGAAAATATCCACGCGTATCGCCAGTCTCTCACGGTTTCAAAAAGATTTTGTCACAAATACGGCGCACACCATATTCATCGTTCACATATGGCGATGGCAACGCAGGCGCAAAAAACGCAAACCGCACGACTCGTGAACCCCTAGGATTGCTCGTGGTTAATAAATCTTTTGAAACATTAAACAATCCCAATGTAATGTCAGGCACACCACCATGTTGACAAGAATTAATGTAGTATTAAAATTTCCACACTTTTATCCCTATACCGAACATTGTCATTAGAGCAATTCATCACATTTCTTTAACACACTTTTTCTCAGATGTGCCACGGTAGTCTCGAAAATGAAACATACGGCGAATTACGAAAATGTAACGTCTTGTCTACATTTGTAATAATCTAAGACAATTTTAGTGGTTAAGTAAGTATATAATTTTTAACATTAATATTTTAGAAATTTTCAGAGCCAGGTTCAGGACTGGCATTCTAAAAATCTTATATCCTTTTTATTTATAATAGTTTATTTCTAACTGTACGCAACCGTGGCATGGTTATACACATTATCTCTGAAGCCCCTTCCTGACCTGGGTTTTCTTCAGTTCTCCTCTGGGTAGTGACAGATTTTCCATAATGTCATTTAATTCTTTTGTTATTATTAATCTCAAATTTTAGGAGCTCTAATGACCTTGACAAACCCTAAAACACCAAAGAAAAAAAAATCTCGAATTTTGATTGCACCTTATATCTATGATTCATTTTGGAATAATAAATTAATAACAGTACATAATTTTTTAAAAACATTTTTTATTAGTATTAAATCCACCACTCCCCTTGGGCCCTTGATCAGAATTCATGGGATGGTCCGGAGAGTAACTTAGTTTATTATCCCCCATGCGGTCATACGCAGTTTGCAACTGCTTCTTTGACAAAGTGTATTATTTATTATACTCCATAGCACATCTATTGTTAGAAACCATATCGCTTCCCCCTTAAGAAAATCCCTGATCAACCTGACCCCAAGACCTAAATGGTTAAAATATGACAAAATAAGGTAATTAACAATTAGTACAATGCTCACATATTTGTTAGTTTTGAAACAAAATTCAATGACTTTTTGTTTCTAGTCCAATTTGAAAATGTTGGAGCCTTTGTATTGTACTATCTTAACAAAATTTTCTGTGAATACAAATTATAATGATTCCTTAATTAAATTTTAATGCAGTGGACCCTCGGACTTGCCTCCAAATGAAAACTCCTTAAAAAGTGTTCTGGTAGAAAACTATCACAAAAAAATATCATGTACAGTCCATCTCAAGGTTGCATAATATATTTAACAAAATAAGAACTAAGATTTTGATTTAAACCAAACTATAACAATTGGATTAGATCTAAACCTTGTCATTTCTTACCATCCTCGGGATCTCAGCAATGGTAGATCATGAAACCCTTCACAGATAGAAAGTGGTAAGAAACATCCAGTCAGGAAATATTAGGGATGAGGAGATGATCCTTGGCAGGTTGAAAATGGTTTGAAATCTGCTGTTGTACAAGATGTCTGAATACCAACACTAAAAATTTCTGATCTTCGAAAAAAAATGTATAATGGTTAATACAGGTTAATATGTGCAGGGACTTTTTGTTTTTGTTTTTGTCACTCAACATCCTGATTGACACTTTGATATCAAACTTAAGGTAAAACTAATTTTAAAAATTATTTAAAGAGTTCATAGGGCTAGATGGCTCCATGTCTTCAATACACACTGAAGAATCTTTTAACAGAAATCATGATACTCGGTTTAAAAGATGAAATGTTCTTTAACAGAGACATAAAGTAATGGAAAATAAATTAAATGAATGGGTGAATAATAGATAGTTTAACCAAAGTGAGGATTTATTATGCGAAAACAAATGAAAAATACTCATGATTTACTCATCATGTGAAAACTAGAAAAATATTCATGAAGAAACAAAAACAGCATTTTATAACAACTTTTCCAATACTTTTCTCCTGGAATGGTAAATATAAATACATCTATATGACATACTTATTAGCATTTGTGCTCAAATAACAACATTTTATGTAGAAATTTTTTAACACAATGTATGTCTTTCTTCACTCATGTATCTAATCATCGTCATCTCTATCCGATATGTTTAAACCCATAGACCAGACAATGCAGTGATCTGATGCCACAGTAACAACAGGACTCCCACTAAAGGTATTGGAAGTGCTTATCATTTTCCCAAACTCCATAAGTCTATCATCTGAAAAATATTCAAATATTTTATCATTCATATATAGATACGTTTCAGATTTCTTCTGTATTAGATTTTACATTTCAACAGATATTACAATGAATTACCAAGCTCATATCATTTATTCAAATAAATGCTATTGAACAATTACTGTCAGCGGCAAACAGATTTCAAATTAGCTTAATGAAATAGAAAGCAAAATGTTTTTTCTTTAATAAAGTAACTCTGCTAAGTCATGAAAAGTGATCAAATAAATTTCCTTTATGGAGAAATTTCTGGTAACAGAGAGGGGAAATGATGACTAGGATGTCTGGCAGAAAAAATTAGAGAGAAAAAGGCAAATCAATAAATATAACAGGTGAGTTGGAAGTAATCCAAAGACATACAAAGAGAATTTGAAATAATATATTTTTAGTTTAGGCGTAATAATTATTAAAGAGGTCCTTTAAATCTATAATTACCTAAATTCCATTTTAAGCCTGTAGTAGTAACTCTTGCAGGAACACTAAAAGGCATGAGACTACACCACTTGTGAGTAGACATGATGTCTGATGGAATGGTTATTTCATGAAACCCACTGTTCAACAACCATGTAAGAGAATTTCGCCCCATTAAAAACACAGGAATATTTTTAACAATAGACTCTGCTTTGTGAAGAGTGTTAATATTTCCTATGATTTGATCCAAGCGACCAGATGACTCCACAATGGCAATAATTGCATCGAGCTGAAATGGAAAAGAATCAACAGAAAGGTATAAATGAAAACTAGTTGGTGCAACAATTCTGTAATCACCATTAATAAAAGTGAATTCAACATCAAAATAAGACTTGATGAGTTGATCTAAAATTTTAAAGAAATCTTCTTAAGGACGGTTGAGAGAATTTTGGGTCCTCAGCTACTAATACTCTAAGGGGTGAAAACCAAAATAGTCAATTCACTTGTTTAAAAATGTTTCCCCCATGTTAAAGCACTCTGCTGGGTGGTTTGAAGAAGAAAAGTGATTTCTTCCAGTAGGATAGCTTGACGATAGCAGTTTAAAAATAAGTTTTAAAATGTGAACTAAACTAAGTATTTTCTTTAATATTGGGATAAGTAGTTAGATTAAACTAATTATTTTGTGCAAACTGCTGAGTGAATAAATTTCAATTATTATAAATTGTGCACAAATTTTTTTTCTTAACACTGTCCTTGTGTTTTCTTTTTCAATGATTGTGCTATAGGCCGCCCCAAAAATCTTTTACATTGTTTAGAAGTGACTGAAGTAATCTATCTCAGTTGGTATCGGACAGTTCAGGTTTGTCTCAAGATGATCAACAAGGAATGGAAAGGAGCCAAGGGAACCTCTCACTAGATAGAATTTGTCGAATATGACTCCAAGAGGTTAGACCAGTGTTTCCCAACGTGAGGTCCACACCCCACAGGGGGACAATTTGATTGTTAAGGAGGACAATTGGAAAATGGACTCTTCCAGAGTTTAAGTTAACTGTATGGAGACTCTCAGTCGCTACTCGAGCCGGGTAAACATCCAGTATAAGTAACTTCTATCCGCCATGTTAGTAGCCGTGATTTTATTGTTACACATTACAATAAAACTACTGGGTGAATGAGTTGAACTACTGGTTTTACTGGGCTGGCACTAAGCATTTTGCACTATTTGTTTTGAACAGTGAGAAATACTTAGTGCCGGGATCTCAGTTTCTGCAGTGTTTCGCAGTAACGCTCAGCATTCATCGTTGGTGTTAATTTAAAATATGTGTCCATAAAATTGTTGTAAAACTATGGTTGTTTTAAAAAATGTATACATTTTAAATATAACTGATATATAAATAGTATGTAAATTCAATTGGTAATTTTTATTAATTTCAATTTTAGAAGCATCATTTTCCAGAAAAATTTGTCAAAGGAGAAAGTATGGAATTTGTGGCGAGGTAAATGTGCCATACATATTTAAATATGCATTTTTTGTCTGTTTACTTTAGTTCATATTTTTTGAAGTTTTTAATTTATCTTACATTTCTTTCTTTCAGCCCGTAGTGAAATGAGCGATACAAGCAAGAAAAAAATTCGTCAGTGTTCGGAGGAATATTTAAAATTTGGTTTCATACCCGCTGTCCATGATGAACGTTCACCTTTTTGTCTTTTATGCCAACAATGCTTGTCCAATGAATCAATGAAACGAGGTCGTCTTGAGGCACATTTGAAGGCGAAACAATGTTCATATTAATTCAGATTTGAATTACTTTCAAACTTTAAAGAAGAAATTTGAAAAATAAAACATTATAGTCTATTTACTGCTCATAATGCAACTATCAATACAACTATCAATAACAGTACTCTTTAGGCTAGTTATCAAATTTCATTACTCATCACTAAATCGGGGAAAAGTCATACTATAGAGGAGAATTTAATCAAACCATCAATATCAATATTTCTTAAAACAATTCTGGAAAAAGATGACAAAGAAGTTAAAGCTATGCCACTAAGTAACAATACTATTAGCAGAAGAATAGACTAAATGAATGAAGATATTGAAATACAACTTGTTGAAAAACTGAAAACAAGAAAATTCTCGCTGCACATGGATGAATTAACTTTGGGAGACAGTAAGGCCGCTCTTCTAACTTACATAAGATATATTGATAAAGGTGAATTTGCTGAAGAAATGTTGTTCTGTAAATCATTAGAAAGCACTACCACCTCCATAGATATGTATAGTAAGCTACAAAGTTACTTAGATGTCAATAATATACCAATGAAAAATATAATATCTTGTGCTGCAGATGGTGCTCCTAATATGATGGGGAAGAAAAATGCTTGCTTTAAATTGATGAAAGATGGGAATACATTATATACAATACATCTTGTGCATTACATTATTCACAGGGAAAACCTGGTAGCTAAAAACATTTCGCCTGTTCTAAATGAAGTACTAAATTTAGTTACAAAATGTATCAATGCTATTAAAGCTAGTGCCAAATGTGAAGTAAGCTAGTGCCAAATGTAGTCCCACTGAAGTAAGATGGCTTTCGAAAGGGAACTGCTTGAAAAGTTTATGGAACTATTTGATACTCTTAGTGATTTTTAAAGTGACAAACCTGAAATGAAAAATCTGTTAACAGATGTTGGTAAGGCATTTGTGAGTTATTTAACCGATATCTATGAAAAACTAAATATATTAAATAAACAACTTCAAGGAACAAATAAATTTCTTGTTGATGCAAAAGTGAAGATATTTGGTTTCATAACCTTTATTAAATTGTCAGACATATATTTACAACCAAAATTTTGGAAAGTTTCTTTGACTCCAAGAACGTGAAGTTACTGATACCTGCATAACTGTTATTGTCCATAATCTGAAAATATTATCTGCTGATTTAAAAGAAAGATTTTCTGATTTGAAACAATTTCCCAACTTGGATGATGCAGCCAATGTTAGTGGATTTGTCTGATATTTCAAATATGCAGCATCAAGAAGAACACAGAAATGCAAAATGATGAGTCAATTAGAGCTTTATTTCATATAAAAAGAGCGATGCCATGTCTTTGTGAGGAAACTAAAATCAAATATCCAAATGGAACCAAATGTGCAAGAGAATTATTGTTACAGTTTCCAGCTTCATATTTAGCTGAATGCAGATTTAGTAAATGATTTACTGCTAAAAGAAAAAGAAATCAGCTGGATATAACAAAACGGAGAGACTTGAGACAAGTTAACTAAATTGGAACCTGACATAAAATCTCTTTGCAACAAGCATCAAGCGCAAAGGATCTCACTAAATTTAAATACTAATAATTAAAAATTAATAAAAATAATAATTACCGATAATTAAACTAATATAGAAAAATCTTTCATTAAAATTATTTTGTTTTTGAATTTCAGTTCTCCATTACATGTTTTGAAAATTTACTTACTGTGTTTGCTCAATNCATAAGAATTTTAGAAAGGCTTAGGTGGGACATAGCACAAAAAAGGTTGGGAAACACTGGGTTAGAGCAAATGTTTGTGGAACTTGCTTAATTCTGCAATACATTTATGTAATACTCTGAGATATGCAATAAATTACAAAATTTAATTACTGTTAACATTCAGCCCAGTCCTGAAAGTTACTATAACGTTATTGCAGAAGGGATAAAGTAGTTGAAATCTTCATGTCTTAATAATATTTTGGTTGCAAAGGCTTCTCAATTGAGATTTTTTTAAACGCTGCTGTTAAAAAAAGGACATCAGAAAATTACACAGAAAGAATTCTATACCAAGAAGAATATAGAGCATTTAGCATAGCAATACAACCTTAATCTTAAGAAATAGGGGTAACAAGAGAATTTTAAATGCCAATTCTTTCGTTACTTGAATGTAAAATGAACTTTCCTTTATTGACTTTGCAGTTTGTTTCCTCAACACATAAAAAATTGAATGATATTTATAGCTTTGGTTTTTAAGTGTCACGAAAAGAATTGTGCTCAGGTTGTGTTTAGAAATAGAAAACTGCAAATTTTTCATGATAAGATACCATTATTTTCATCTTTTTCAAATTTTTCATGATACCCCATAATTACAGTAATGGTAATATTTGAAGGGGGGGAAAAAAACTGCTATCGTACTTTTATTTAAAATAACACATAGTTTTGGGTACTTTACCTGAATGTATTTGCTTAATCTATATTTAATGAGTAATGAGTTGTGATTTTTAACATTCTCTCATTACTCCAAATTTCTTTCAAATCAGTTTTAATCTTTAGAATCAACATGCCTGAATGAAATGAATCAATAGTTAAGGATTTTAAAATTCTGATCAACCAATTACAGAACATAAAACTCACTGAAATTAATACACAATCAATAACCTTATGACCTAAAATATTACATTCCTGAATGTTACTAAAGCTTTTAGGTCTACTATAATACTAAATATCTATTACTAAAAACCACAACTATGAAAACAAAATATTAAATATAAAACAGATTGAAATAAAACAAACCTTTGTTTGTTTCCTTTCTGTGTACACTATAATTTGTTGCAAAGCTTTAGTAAAGTCAGTTTCATCCTGATCAGGCGTTTTTACAACTTCAACACCTTTTGATTGATAAAATGCTAAAATATCAGGTGCAACAGAATCCATATCACCAGTAATCATATCTGGTAAAACACACTTATCGTGGTTGTGATTTTTACAAAATGTATGCCAACGATTTGTACCTCCATCTACGGTAACACGCACTGAGGCTGCAAGAATAAAATATAAATGAAGAGAAATAAATTAAAACAATATAAAACGCAATATGAGGCACCAACCTTTTTCCCATAACAAAAACATGTATTCTTCCTGAATAGAAATAGGCCTATTTAGAATAATCAGAGCATATGTGATCGTAATGTTCTCAAAATCCAAAAAATCCAATGGATTCCAATGATAGGTTAATGCACACATATCAACATGCACCATTTCCTCACTAATGGAAATAAAGCACTCTGGTGACAAAAATTATCATAATTAAATAATTCGTAACTTGTCTAAGATAGTTATAAAACAAACTTACAGTGTAAATAAAAAACCACCAAATAATGAGAAAAAGAATTTACTTTTTCTTGCTCAAAAATTGATCTATGATCACAAATACACATAAGTAAAAAATGAGTAAGTAAATAAAAAACCACCAAATAATGAGAAAAAGAATTTACTTTTTCTTGCTCAAAAATTGATCTATGATCACAAATACACATAAGTAAAAAATGAGTAATTAAATAAAAAACCACCAAATAATGAGAAAAAGAATTTACTTTTTCTTGCTCAAAAATTGATCTATGATCACAAATACACATAAGTAAAAAATGAGTAATTAAATAAAAAACCACCAAATAATGAGAAAAAGAATTTACTTTTTCTTGCTCAAAAATTGATCTATGATCACAAATACACATAAGTAAAAAATGAGTAATTAATTAAAAAACCACCAAATAATGAGAAAAAGAATTTACTTTTTCTTGCTCAAAAATTGATCTATGATCACAAATACACATAAGTAAAAAATGAGTAATTAATTAAAAATACGCACCTTATTCGTTTGATTATCATACCACTAACAGACTAACTCATAAGAATTTATGCGTAAAAATATAAGCGGAAACAATTTCCCAATTTATGCCATTAAAAAAGTGAATACATGTATTTCATCAGTGAGGTTATACATTATTACAGTTGTGGGAAGAAACTCAAGAATGTAGCTAAGTCATGCAAACTTACTGCACGGAATTCATTTTCTAGTGATACTGGTGATGTGTAGAATTTGGCCTGACAACATGCATATAGCGTAATATTTCCTAAAAACCTGCAAGTCGTAATTCTTACGAAATCACGTTCAAGCTTTCACCATTCAAGTACTATACAGATGTCCCACATATTTTTAAGATATGAGCAGTCCGGTAAGAATAAGAAAATTTTCTTCACAACATGTTTAAATAAGAAGGTCGGAGAAGCTTTTTTTTTTTGTTCCAACCGGTTCCAACTTCAAAACGCGCAACGATGGTCTCTTGTCATACATTTAGTTTGAAGGAAAAGTTGCATTACCTATGCGATCACAGAACACTTAAAGTACGATTAAACGATATCAGTGAATAATTTGATATTTTACAGTACATTAAAGTGATTGCTTTCATCTCTTATCTCTATTTTTATTTATTAAGCCGGATTTACACGGGTCCTGCACGAGTCCAAGAGTCGAAATCGACAGGTGCCACAGGCGCATCCTGGGCGCATCCAGGGCGCGTCGAGCATGATGAGCATGATACATATAAATCGAGGGAGTCTCATCAGAGTTACGAAATTCGTCCTTCGCTGCGCCTGACATTGATCACATGATCACAATGTAAAGAGACACGTATACAGGGCTAGTGAACGCTAGAGACCTACATGTAACATCTGATCTACATGCTAAATTATCTTACATGTACGTCTCTAGTGAATGCCTCTTTTCAACACAATTTCGCGTCAACACAGAGGAGCATATCGAGGCATAAGGTCAAAAGTATTTTATCCAGTAAATTTGGTGAATTAAGGCGAAAAATAATTTTAAAGCAAATGAACAAATGTTGTGAATAGTCTTCGTCTACATAGTGAAATATAAGTAAATAATTAACGCCCTTTTTAGCAGACAATAATTTATTTTTTAGAATTCAGTCGAGAAACATCACTAAGTACGAAGCTGTGTTGAAAACCGGTGTTCACTAGTCCCGTGCATGGAAATGATTTTGGTGATTGGAGTACAGTCCTGTAACATCACACCTCAAACCCTGATGCGATGTTATTTTGTCTTTGGTAGAAGATCCACATAAATACCAAAATCCCTATGGTAGTTTTTGTCGCTGCCACCAGCTCGGTTTCCCGAGCAACCAAACACACGTGTAATAACAATAAATAACGGTTTATTACAAATTAACTAGGAATCTGAATTTACAACAGAGACAAACTCCCAAATCATTAATACATCTAATAATATGTTATTACACAAATAATGCTGTCAGAGAGCATTATTTACACTTGGTTAAATATAGTTGAAGACAACTAAATTGTACAAACCCTCAGGTTATCTGATCCTTCGAAAATATCAGTTGTTTTCCCCAACAACTAACTGATTCATCAGCTCAGCCAGCTGTTCCATCAGAGCTGAGCGGCGCGTCCCCTGGGTCGCGGATAGGGGAAAGCCCCATACCAGAAAGCATTTATGCTATTATGGCTAATGGAGTAGTGTCTTCGGACACCGCGGACCACTGGTGGACCCTCGGGTGTGGCGAGCCCTTGTGGTATTCAAGCTGAAAAACATCATGAAATGACACAATACAATCGCAGTCGAAATGCTACGGCGTACCCGGTAGGCGACGCAAAGCTAAATCAGGTTGTAAAAAATGTTAAACAAAGCTTCACTAAGCTTAAATCCCAACGGCCCTTTCAAGGGCCAATAAGGTTCTGCACACTTAATGTGCGTACCTTGCTTCAAACAGGCCAACAATCACTTCTGGCGAAGACCTTATATGATAGAAAGGCTGACGTATGCTGTCTAACCGAAACACGTCTGCCAAATAATGGAACAACTGTATTAAACGTCCCCTCTACTAAGGATAGCTTTAAAATGTACTATAGCGGACCAGCTGGTACTGGTCAACATGGTGTTAGCATCGCCCTGTCACGTAGAATGCAAGATACTGTACAGAGCTGGAACCCCATTAGTGATCGCCTTGCAGTGATGCGGCTTTATAGCAATAAAATGTTTACAACAGTTATCACAGCATATGCTCCAACAAATGCTGCTACAGATGAAGATGCTGAAGCATTCTATTCACAGCTTGAAGATGAAGTCTGTAAAGTCAAAGCAAAAGAGTACCTTATATTAGCAGGAGATTTCAATGCACAGCTCGGTCCAAGTTCAAATAGAAATGTTGTTGGCCAACATTCTATTGGTCGCAAATGCAGAAATGGCTCACTTCTGTTAAACCTGGCCACAACGTACAGTTTAATGATTACAAATACGTTTTTTAGTCATAAACTGAGACACCTGCAAACATGGATCAGCCCTGATGCACAAACACGAAACCAGATCGACTACATTCTGATCAAGCAGAAGCACAGGAACTCAGCCATTGATAGCCGAGCTTTTTGGGGAATAAACGTGGTCACTGACCATGCCATGGTAGTTACAGAGGTTAACCTTAAACCGGTTTTCCCTAAAAAAGCGAAAACTACCCAACGTTTTGATGTTGCCCAACTAAAATGCCCTATGATAATGGAAAAATTCAAGAGATCATGCACATCTAAGCTTAATAAAGGGAACTTAGCTCAAATACAAGACTCTCCCGAAAACTACTGGTCAAAAATAAAGAATGCTATATGCGACGCTGCAAATAACGACATTGGCTACAAGAAAACTGTCCGTAATGATTGGATCAGTGCAGACACCATCAACCTTTCAAATGAGCGTAAGCTTGCAATTGCCAATCAAAAATATGATGCAGCTAAATCACTTGCTAGAAAAATCAAACAACAGGCACGCAAGGATAAAGAGGCCTATTGGAACCAGAAAGCTGTAGAACTTGAAAGAGCTAGAGATACAGGTGACTCCAAGAAACTATTTCAATTGATGAAGGACCTGGCAAGAAAGTACACTCAACCAATCAGCGATGTAATCTCTGATGGAAGTGGCAATTTAATTTGCAATAAAAGCGCGAAGCTCAATCAATGGGTTCAACATTTCTTGGACTTACTTAACAATGCACCTCTCCCTGTTATGCAACATCACATTGTGCCGCCAGCACTAACAACATATAGTGTTCAAGAAGGACCACCAAACCAGATGGAAATTATCAAGGTAATTAAAAGTCTTAGAAGTGGAAAAGCTCCAGGTACTGATGGTATCAATCCGGAAATCTATAAATGTTGCCATGAAATTCTAGTGCCCCACCTTGAACAACTCTTCAAAAGTATTTGGACAACCGAGAGCATACCATCTGATTGGGAAACTGCGGTATTAATACCAATACATAAGAAAGGCGATAGGACAAAATGTAAAAACTACAGAGGTATCTCCTTGTTAAACATCGCCTATAAAATCATGGAACGAATCATACTTAACAGGCTTATTATCGAAAGGGACATAAGAACAAGAGAAAACCAGGCTGGATTTAGACCAGGAAGAGGCTGTATCGACCAGATTTTTTCTCTGCGTCAGCTACTAGAACTCAGACATGAATTTCGTCAGGAATCGCATATAGCCTTCATTGACTTCACGGCCGCCTTCGACAGTATAGATCGAACTAGCATATGGACCAGACTCGAATCTGATGGGGTCCCATTAAAGTTATGCCGGCTCATAGCTGCTTTATATAAGAGGACAAGATGCAAGGTTCGCGCCTATGGTAGCTTTAGTGATGAATTTGAAGTTTCAACTGGTGTTAGACAAGGAGGAATTCTTTCCCCACTTCTATTCAATTATTGTCTAGATCATATCCTAGAGACAGCTTTCATAGAGTCACCATATGGTATTATTTTGCATCCTTCAGGCAAAAGGTTATCAGATCTTACTTTTGCTGATGATATTGCCCTTCTAGCGGAATCACAAGCCGATTTACAAGCCATGCTTAATGCTATCCAAAGAGAAGCCGCAAGTATCGGACTAAAAATAAATTCTGCTAAGACCAAGTATTTGACATCTGGTAGCCCTGACTGTGCATTAAAATTAGGTGATGAAAATATCGAGTTAGTAAATTCCTTCACCTACTTAGGATCCCAAATAACAACAACAGGAGGAGCTCCCGAAGAAACAGTAGCCAGAGTCAGGAAGGCTGCAAATGTTTTTAGTGTGCTACTGACTTTTTGGAAAAGGAAGGATGTACGACACAAAACAAAGATCCGCATATATTGTGCAACGGTTAGAGCCACCTTGCTTTATGGATCAGAGACATGGCCATTAAGAGTCGAAGACTTAAAAAGACTAGAAACCTTTGACTACAGATGCCTCAGACGTATCCTTGGAATTCATTTCCCAATGCTTATTAAGAACAAAGCAATCCTTGAACAGGCAAAAATCCCAAGCTTATCAGAAGCCATAAAATGCCGCCGCTGGAAATGGTTCGGTCATGTCCTAAGGATGCCAGAAGAACGTCTCCCAGCTTTAACATTCAAAAGTACAAATGACACAGCATGGAAAAGACCAAAAGGAGGTGTAAGACAAACAATGCACCGACTACTGCACAAAGAAGCTGAGGAGGTTATCTTGAAACCTTTCAACCTGAGCCGAAAAGAATACAACAAAAGCTGGATCAAACATCTGACTACGATAGCCGCCGACAGACTACAATGGAAACGA
>NNCF01130302.1:201066-221156 GCA_002313205.1 Laupala kohalensis | reverse complement strand
TTGCCCCAGGGGCCGACTGCTGAATTGTCTCTTTGAGCGGGAAGATTTATGTCTATTGAACACCGGGGAGATGACCCACTTCGCATTTGGCACGGAGTCATGGACTGCTATAGACCTATCAGTTTGCTCTCCTGAAGTTGCTGATATCTTTCAATGGAAGGTAGAAGATGATCTGCATGGTAGCGACCATCATCCTATCTGGTTGTCCTTGCAGGAACGTGTGACTATTCCCGAAAGCAAGCCACAGAAATGGATTCTCAGTAAGGCTAATTGGACACAGTACCGCTCCCTGTCTAACTTCAGAGAAACGGGTAGTGTCCAAGAGAGGGTAGACCATCTGACCCAGGTGATTCATCACGCCGCTGAAGAATCCATTCCGGAAACATCCATTTTTCCGCGAAGACCTCATGTCCCCTGGTGGAAAGACGCATGTCGCTCCGCCATTCGGGCAAGACGAAAATCATTGCGGCGATTTAAGGCTAGTCCATCTCCGGAAAACCTCGCCGCATATCGGATTGCTAGAGCAAAAGCGCGCAGAATTATCAATGAATCCAGATCCACCTCCTGGAAAGAGTTTCTAAGCACCATTAAGAGAACAACATCGTCCATTAAAGTATGGGAGTCAATCCGAAAGATATCTGGAAGGTATTATCGAGTCCCAATATCTGAACTCAATTATCAGGGTCGGATTCTCACCAACAACAGAGAAATGGCAACAGCAATGGCTGAATATTTTTCTCACCTAACATCTACAGCAAACTGCGATCCTGATTTCGCGAGAACAAGGGAAACAGCAGATAGCACATCTTTTGACTTTCGTTCCACCAACTGGGAACTCTACAACTGTTACTTCTCTATGTGGGAACTTGAGTCAGCTCTAGCGACAGCCCACAACACTGCTCCTGGCCCTAATTCAATTCATTATGAAATGCTGAGACAACTCAGTCTCGATTCGAAAAAATACCTTCTGGATATCTTTAATCTTGCATGGACCGAGGGAGTATTCCCTAATTCCTGGAAGGAAGCAACGCTTATCCCTTTACTAAAACCAGGTAAGGACAAAACGAATATTAGTAGTTATCGAAGCATTGCCTTGACGAGTTGTGTTGGTAAAACTCTGGAGAGAATTATCAACCGACGTCTCGTCTGGTATCTTGAACGGCATGACTTGCTGAGTCGATCTCAGTGTGGTTTCAGGAAGTTCCATTCCACCCTGGACAACTTACTTCTCCTGGAATCAGCAATTCAAGATGCTTTCGTCCGAAGACATCATCTCATCGGAATATTCTTTGACATCGAGAAGGCTTACGATACTACTTGGCGTCATGACATTTTACAACAACTCTATGCCTGGGGATTTAGAAGACGTCTTCCTCTGATGCTCATGTCCTTTTTGGATACACGTTACTTCCGCTATAGAATTGGAAGAGACACCTCGGATATCCTTTTTCAAGAGAACGGTGTTCCTCAGGGCTCAGTCTTGAGTGCGATCTTAGTTGCAGTGGCCATAAACAGCATAACGTCTACTGTAAAGAATCCTGTTTTACACTCTTTTTGTCGATGACTTTTCTATCTTTTGTTCTTCACAGAGTGTCACAGGTGCGGAGCGACAAATCCACGTCGTCCTTAATAGATTATACCACTGATCAATATACGCCATATTGCGAGCATTGCGATCAACAAAGTGCTCCGGCGGATCACATTTCCTAATTTGTTCTGATTCGCTGAGTATCCTTCAAGCAATCCAGAACATGTATCCAGCTGATAAGCTGATCCAGAACATCCAGGATGTACTTTTCTCACTGCAAAGTGATGGAAAGAACATAATGTTTTGCTGGGTTCTCGGGCACGTGGGTATGAGAGGAAATGAGGAAGCAGACGATTCCGCAAAGACGGCATACTTCAAGATTCGCGTGGATTTCTCCACGATTCCAAAACAAGATCTCCTAAATTCCGTCAAGATAAGGATTCTGAGTGAATGGAACAATGAGTGGTTAGCTGTCGAAAGGAATAAGCTCCGACTTATCAAATCCTATGTTAAGTCATGGAGCAGTTCTTGTAGGCCAGTCCGGTGCGACGAGGTCTTGCTGACCCGCCTGCGCATAGGACATTGTCCTCTCACTCATAGGTATCTCTTACTACTTGATGATGAACCTGTTTGTGAGGAATGTAACCGTTCTCTGACAGTGCGTCACCTACTAACTGATTGCAGAAGATACGCAAGTATACGGAGACGAATTTGTCTGGCTGCAGATTTACCAATAATTCTCGGAAATGAAAAGGTTAATGTTAATAAACTATTGAATTTTATGAGTACATCGGGGCTCCTCCCACAATTTCTCGGGAGGATTTAAAATTTGCATTCCCTTTTCATCTTTACTGTCTTCTTTGTTTTCATCGTTCGTTTCTGTAATTCGAAAATATAATATTTAAAAAAATTGTTTTCCTTTTTTGCGAAATAATGTATTGGTATTCTGTTTTCTTTTCTTTCATCTTTCTATTTAGATATTTGTTGATTTCAGGAGCGTTTTTTAGTGGGTATGGTCGAGATATTCGGCGAGTCCCACACACGGGGAAGAGTCATTACGGCTCTTCTCTATGGTGCGAAACTGCATTTTTCCCTACTTGCATGGGCTCTAATGACCTCGATGTTGACGAGGCCTAAAGCCCCAACCAAAAAAAATAAATAAATTCCAGTGGGTCAACGTCGCCGGCTGCATTCTTCGAATACACTTGTACGTACTTTCCTTAAAAATGAAAGGTGTTCGTTCGAACAATACCTCAACACGGGAAAGGTTTAGGGTGAATACCAAGCTCGTCGCACGTCCGTCTTAGCGCTGACCGGCCACTTATGGTAAGATTCTTAAAAGTATCCGGCTTGGAAAATGCAAAGAAATATTAATATTTCACAAATTGCTGGCATGTCCTGGCGCCTACGTTACAAGTCCAAAGGCGCGCAGAGAGGTGAGTCGACAGGTTATGCACGGTGCAGAACGTTTCTCGATTCACCTATCGCCCTCTCCCAATTATTGGATTACGTGACTCGTAAGCGGACGAGGCAAAATACCTAGAAATTATAAATGAAAAGGAGATATACTTGTACATATAATTATCTGATTTTAATACAATAATTGTAATAAAAATTATGTAATACAATTATTACACTAAAATAATTTGCAATAAAAATTTGAGTTTACAATTATTTAAGTTACATACGATACATTATAAAAATGTTTCAACATTCGTCGAATTTGTACTTTTACGTATAATAATACAACCTTTTCCTTATTTGTCTACTGTATTTGAATTCTTCATTTCGGAAAAAAAAATCCTTTCGTAAAATATTGAGGTTAAAACATCCTTTCATTACAACTGAACATATTTCAGTATATTATACACAAAAACACAAAATGTTTCAATATCAAATATTTACCAACATTGACTCACAGGGGAGCATACCCCCAACGGTCACCAATTTTGTTCATACTTTCCATGAATGTAGTACATACCTAAAATTTTTGAATGATGATAATAATAATTATTATTATTTTATTACATATTATTGTACCTAACTATCTTGAAGTCCAAAGCTTTTCTCCTTTCTTAACAATATAACCGTCTACAAACTCTAACAATGAAACATTTTTGCATTATTTCAAGAACAATGGATTCCACAGTTTTGGTTATTAACACTGGCCAGACATTGTCAGTACGATATAATAGTATTTACAAGAGAATTCCGGTGCATCGGGGAGTAAAACCTGTTGTCGTGGTGAAAAACATAGTTTAAATAATATTTCGCTCCTACACCACTTTCAACACTTTAACAGCATCAGAGAAAAAGGAACCCGCAGAAATTTTTCCAGGGTGAGGCGAGACATAGTGGTGTTTGAGAGGATTTTTTTATAAAGTGATACACGAGTGCATTCTGAGTATTTTAATTCTTACCGACAACTTTAATGTTTATTGTTATTTTTTAACACTAGAGACTCATCTTTATTTAGCGAGGTAATTTTAGATTACATATTTCGAGTCATTCGCGAACACCTAATGTTACAATTATTTTTAGTGACGCAATTTGATTTAAAATTAATGAGGCAAATAGTACAAATTTATACTTAATTTCATTTCAATAATGTTTACTTTCGATAAACCTTTTTTGGTATATAATTTTGGTACCTCTTGCAATTTCCAAGGGGGAGCCATCGGTCCCCCGCCCTGCCAAGGGGGAGCCATCGGGGAAAATTTAATTCAGAGCTTCTGGGAAGTCAAAACTCCTTAAACCAAAAGTTAAAAAATAACTGTAATTTCTTAGAATTAGATCACAAATAAAAAAAAGTAAAATTCTCTCCGAACTTGCCAACGTTTCGATACACGTAATATCAAGTCACAATAAAAGTATAACGTGAAAATACACAAAAATATATATACAAAACAGAAAGTAAACTTAAGATGACAGGAAAATTACCAACAAATACGATCGTATTACGCAAATTACAATAAGAATTATCACATACTCATAATTTTACATATCACATTCAGAATTCAAATATTTGTTAGTCATATTCTTGTCTTCTAAAGTTTACATTATATTCTGTTATAATATATATTCTAACGCACCCTTTTCTAGTGGGTAGGTAATAGGGTGTATTAAGATAATTATTTAAAAAAATAAAATAAGGTTCGGAACTTCTGATGCGATTTACCACCGTATATTCTGATAATAGGAAATAATACATATAACATTAACAATAATTACAATTTTCTTAGGACCCCACAATATCAAAAGACAAATATAAAATTCTTTGCAACAAATTGCGTAATGTTATGTAGAGCTCAAAATCTTGGATCGTGCAATTACAATGAAACTTTACACAATAAATTTAAGAAAGAAAAACAATATTTAATACAAGCACGAAATGAGCTATGGAAAGTTTTCCCTCTTGACATTTTATTAATAGTTTATTAACTTGATTTCTTTTCTTCTCTTCTTTCTTCTCAGAATGAACCCCAAATTTTATTACAGTGAATGCGAAAATAACAATTTCAATGCAATGTTCTCCTTTGCAAGGTACTGATTAGCATCAAATTACAAATTGAATTTAAATCCCTACTCCACGAAACACTCTGTACAATGTACGTCTCACAGAGACGTATACTCACAACAGCGTAATTTTTCTTCCAAACCGTGTTCAATTTCAACAGCTCGAAATACTGCTCCTCATCAATATAGGCACCACAGCTGCTTCGTCCAGTGACCTTGGCTCTCGCTCGTTCAACCACGATTCCTCACCACGTGCTCCCCTCGTTCGCTCGATCAGCCTTCGCGACAGAATTTCTTGACCGCCGGCGTAAAATTGTTCCGGATTCGTATTACAACTTTTAATAGTATGTTGCTGGCTTCACTTGGAGCCCCTTTATCTAACAATACCACGTACTTTACTTCCGTAATATCCGGCCGTTCTCTCTTTGATCTCGCTTGCGACAAAAAATATCATAAAATGATATGTGCCAAATTTACGTACTCACGCCTAATACAATAACTGAATTCAATAATCAAATATGATTATGTGCTATTAATTCAGATCGACTCGCTATCGTCTAATAACTTTACGTGCGATATACTGTGAATCTAACGCTGATGTTCTGCGTGATCAAGAATCACACGTATCAAATTAGCTAGGCAGGCGTCTACTTCTGGCGACCACGAACAAATGAGATCGATGCCTGTCGCGTGGTTCCCTCCTGGACATTAATCCCCACTCCTTCTTCACGCTTAGTGCATTTCGCCAATCTGATCTTTTCTAATTATTTCGCTTCACTAGCTCCGCCAGGTGCTTTCACAATTCTTAGTTCTTCTAATATTATCATCAAAATCTTCCGTCGTGTTGTGAAATGCGCAGAATGGCGCTTCTTTCAAACCGGTATTATACGTGTTTCGTCTTTAATTCGACTGTTACTTCTTACATAAAATCTCTTATATTATATATATATATATATATATATATATATATATATATATATATATATATATATATAAACAAAATAGAATGTAAACTTAAACGTTGGCAAGTTCTAATAGAGAACTTTACATTTTATTTGTGACCTGAACCCAAGTAAATGAAGTTAATTATCAAGAGGTCAAGAACGTACGATTTTCATATCAAAATTGTCTGATACCCAGTTTTGAACAAGTGGCTCGTGTGGACCGGTGCACCGTCTTGGAGAAAAACATACGGAGTTCCATATTGCACTATTTCCACCAATGGCTTTACGACACTCGAAATAACTTTGAAATAAACATCGTTTTGTGACAGTTTCTTTGTTTCTTGAAAAATGTGGGAGAGGGGGAATTCCTCGAAATNTACACATCTGACTTCACGAGTCCTTCACCATACGATCTACGGAGGGACGATTTTCATCGGACGGAGGCGAGTACTTGATGTGTGTAAACGTGTCTTTAGAGTTACTGTCTAGAAATTTGGCAAATTATCGGTACATTATCGAGAACTAAACATAAATACTTAAAAATGAGAGGACGTGAAAACCAAATGAAGTAAATGACGTTGAGAGACCTTTTCCAAATTGCGAAAAGAGTAAGATTTATTTAATAAAAAATCATATCTCCGGTCCTGAAGGTCTATAGGTCTTTAAATTGGAAAATGTTATCTTTACACAAGTTGAATAAACAAAGTTATAGCTGGATTGGTGATATGGTTGAGGATTTTTTTTAAGTACTGGAATTACCCCCTTAATGAAGTAATTTCTATTTTTTGTACATACGTAGTACAATTGGTTTATAAGAAAAATACAAAATTTTAGATTTTTCTGACCGTCTGTTTTCTCTTTCAAATCTTCAAAATTTGGGTATTTGAGCCATTTCCGATGCATTTTGAAATCTTATACTACGTTATGTTACGTATGAAACAATTATAAATTTCAAAGGAAAACAGAATGATTTAATATTGACATTCGCGTCTACAACCCTAATTTAATAGAAATATTTTGCAATAGGGCATTTTATGTACAAATATTATTTATGTACAAATGTGTGGCGAGGCTTTTTGTTGCCTGTTCGCCTGTAAAATGCCCCTTAAATAGAGCCGTGGGCTGTGCATACAATGCCCTGGTATTCACTCTCATTGAATGGATAGTTGCAGTTTTAATTTTTGGAAATCTTTGTTTTGAACTTAAAATGATTGTAATTTTATTTACTTGTGATTTGTATCGTAATATTATTATTATTATTTTAGCATCCTTTAGTGAATCTTTAATATTGTTTTATTTTTATGTTTTATTATATATCTTTTAAGTATGCTGCAACTACCGATTAAATGACCACGGGAAACCAGGGTTGGGTACCACGGGAAACCAACGGTCAGGACACGAATATTTACAATTAATATAAACATATTTACAAAAGATATTTAAATTAGAGAAATAAATTATAATGTAAAATATACCAGTTTTACCATAGAAATAAAGATTAAAATAAAATTCAATTATTTACAATACTAAAAAAACAACAACATATAATTGAAGTAATGCCTTGGAATGTCTTCTCAACATGTCTCCACCTGAAACAAAAGAAAAAGACGAAGCGGCAGAATCGAGGTTTATTTGAATCAGTGGTTTCAGTGCATATTACTCTTTCTCTCATTTCCCTCACATAGCTTAGGAACTGACCCAGGGACTGCACTACAGATACTCTATTGTCCCTCATTATCGCAAAGGCAAAATCTACGTTAATGTGATAATTTTGGAATGCACCAACTTGGACAAAATTTCGTTTTTGATCTGTTTTCGGGCATGTTAGTAAAATGTGAATCCAGTCTTCATTTTGATCCCCGCAAAGTGGGCAAATAGAGTCACGATCCCCCCTCAGTTTTCTTAATTTCCACCCTCCTACGCGAAACCATCCGTAACCCGATCGTTCTTTTGATTTGAGACAGTCAATGTATGGTTTTCTGCCCCATTGTCCAGCTACTAAGGTTTGCACGATAAGTGACCTCTTTTCCAGTCTGTTAGTTTCTATTTCACGACGGTATAAGTCTTGGAGTTTTCTCTTAATATCTTTTAGGTCGTTTAACGATGGACTATTCTGACTCACACAAGTGATTCCTGCTTTATGAATTAAATTTTTAATTTGCCTGTCCCATTTTCCTTCTGTATTACAATGGTAAGACTGAGTTACAAGTGGGTTCCTGGTACCTGCCCTTATCGAAAGCCAATATTTAATTGCTCTTAATTGTAGAGTTAGTTCAATGGGAAGCAACCCAAATTCCCATAAAATGCCACTGTTTGCTGTGCATTGAGCAATGCCCGTTACCATTTTAAGATATTTCGTTTGAAGCGAGTTTAAAATATCGTTATTCCCCGCGCCCCATATTTCCGCTCCGTACGCAATTCCCGGGATGAGTAGAGATTGAAACATTTTATCCATGAGTCTTGGTGCAATTTCAGGAATTGTAATTTTTGATTTTGTTATTGTACTTAAAATGTATTTGCCTTTTCGTCGAGCTTTCTCCATATGTCTCGTCCAAGTTACGTTCATGCAGATGGTTACTCCTAAATATATGTATTCTTTAACGTTTTCTAGCGTTTCTCGTTTATACGACCAAGTTTCATTCTTACTGTAGACCCACCCATTTTTAAATGTCATGGTTTTTGTCTTATTAACGTTAACTTTTAGTTTCGTTTCTTCGCAGAAAATTTC
This sequence comes from Laupala kohalensis, assembly GCA_002313205.1. Lineage (NCBI taxonomy): Eukaryota > Metazoa > Arthropoda > Insecta > Orthoptera > Trigonidiidae > Laupala > Laupala kohalensis. Next base: position 212,440 of record NNCF01130302.1, on the reverse strand, counting down.
TAATTCATCTAAACTTCTTTGTAAACCTGCTTGTTTTTGAGAAAATAATCAAGTCGTCGGCAAAAAGGAGTGCTGGTATTGAAATATTTTCATCTCCTACCTGGGTGCATCTGCATTTACCGTGGCTAGTATATCTACAAGCCCATCTATGAATAGTATGAAGAGAAGTGGGGAAAGTACGCAACCTTGCTTTACACCTCTTTCCACAGAGAATAATGTATCTGTTACACAATCTGATTCAAATCTCAGGCATGCCATGTCTGATTTATACATCCCTTGAAGCATTTTTAGGAATTTTGTGGAGATTCCTTTACTTTCTAGAGTATACCAAAGTATTTCCCTATTAACAGTATCAAATGCTTTTTCAAAATCCACAAAAGCACAAAATAGCTTACCTCTTTTCACGGAAGTTGCCTTTTCCGCCATTGTGGTAGTTATAAAAATGTTGTCTACTGTTCTATAGTTATTTCTGAATCCTGCTTGCAATGCTGTCACTTTTCCTTTTTCTATCCATTTATTTAACCGTACATGAAGAATTTTGCAAAAAATCTTTGTTATTGTATTAATTAAGGAAATAACTCTGTAGTTATTAGGATCGTTAACTTCACCTTTGTTTTTATAAATTGGACAAATTATTGATGTATTCCAAATTTCAGGAAACATGGAAGTGTCATATAAAGAATTCAGCAAATCCACGAGAATTGGGGCAATACTAGAATTTATTTCCTTTAAAAATTCCACTGGAAAACCATCAGAACCTATTGCTTTGCCAGACTTCAAATTCGTTACCACATCTTTTATTTCATCAATATTTACTGGACGGTCTAAATCTGTCACTATTATTTGGTGTTTGATTACGTGACCCGTCCGTTGTATACACTGATTCCGGGAAAGAAGTTGAGCGAAGTGCATTTCCCAACTTTTCGCCTCAATACTGTTCATGCAACTATATCTACATCGTAATTTATTTATAGTATCCCAAATTTTTGCAACATTTTTACTGTGAATAATGCTTTCAATTCTTTCCACCTCCGAATTCTGTCATTGTTGCTTAGCTGTGTTAATTCTTTTATAGCTTTTTCTCAAGCGTACGTATTTTTGTCGTAAGCTTTCTCCTCCCCACCAAATGTAGAATTTTAATGCATTTTCAGCATCTTTTTTCGCCTGTCTACAATCTATGTTGGACCATACCGCTTCTCGAGTGTTGTGTTTTTTCTGTGTGTATACTCGCATGTGTGAACCCGCTTTCTGTGTTTCGGAAAGATTCTGTCGCGGCATTTAGCGGTCCAAACTGCAACTTATTTAGAATATCTGCGTGCAAGTTTCCGCAATTCCTTTCAAAGTTCGCTGCAAATTCTAACCTTTTTTCATGGCTCCATTTAAATCGTTTGATTTTTGACAATCTCTTTGACTGTTGTAGTACTTGTAATCTATTTTTATATTTTAAGGTTAAACTAAGTGGCATATGATGGGACACTATTCTTTTACCTATACGAAATTTATCTATCCACTGTATAGTTTTAGGACACGCCAAACCATAATCAATTACGCTCTCTCCATTTCTATTAATATACGTGAAATTTCCGCATGCGTCATCCCCATAAGAACCATTCAAAATATCTAAATTACGTAAATAGCATAGCTCTAGTAATTCGCTTCCCTCCCCATTGCTCACTTTATCTTTACTTTTTCTAATTATATTATTATTATTATTCTTATTAACATGAATATTTTCGTTCGTAGGTGCGTCTGGTATTCTTTCACCTATTCTTGAATTAAAATCTCCCATTAATAAAAGTCCTGCATTGGGATTCCTATTTTTCAGCTTATTTAATATATGGTCTAACTCGTCATAAAAGGAACTATTATGGTACACGGATCGTTGTGGGTGTCTATAAATAATTAAAATTAATATCTCCATACCCGTGCATTCTAGTTTAACGCATATGGAATTTTGCAAATTTATATTTATTTCTCGGAAACTATAATTCGTTGAATTCTTGCAATAAATTGTGGCTCCATCTGGGTTTCTTCCATGCGATCCTTTTCTTTTCAAATGTTTCGTAAAAGAAGTATGTCCATTTAAATTAACCGTCTTTACACCACGTTTCAAGTAATCCAATTACAGAGAATTTTCCAAGAAACTCACGAAAACTTCTCTGAGTCAGATTCCTCGTCAATTCTTCAACGTTCCAACACAATACATCTAATAGAAATATGTATTTCGACATTTTATGTAGAAAAATGTTTTATTGAATATCACGCAGGATTGAGAGAGCCACAGACATTAAACGCTGGCGCATGGGTCCTAATTTTGGCCATGATACCAGTGCACCCGTTACTCTGGCCGCTTTGTTCGTGACCTTGCTGATATGGCTGAAGAAGGAAAGTTTCGTATCCAGATTGATTCCTGAATAACGAACCACCGTCTTCGCCGCAATCACTGTATTCTTAACTGGCGTCGTGACGCGTTTGCGAGTGAGCAGTACGACCTCCGTCTTGTAAGCAGTTAGTTCCAAGCCGTGAAATTTAAGCCAAGAGCATGCGTGCGGCAAAGCATTATCCAGGGTTCACTGGGCCTAATTTGTATTTTTCGCCATGATGACCATTGGTACATCATCGGGTATCCAATGAGATATATCCCTGGAATATAACTTAGAGAGTCCAGAAGCTCATCATAAGTTATATTCCAACATGAAGTAAACATAACATTCTCGCGATCTGATACACATGCAGTCAGCGTTGCACAATCGTAAACTGTAACCTGTTGCACATACACCAATATAACCATGTTTAATACGATGTTGGTCAGAATAAGTGTGCCTGTACACAAGGGACCCCCTCTCCTTCCATCGCATTTTCTTGACACAATGACCTCAACCACTAAACTATATTATCGAAACCTCAAGTCCAAGAAAAATTCGCATCATGTCGAAAAAGCTTATCATACAAACTCTTGGTGACTAATACGCTCATATAACACAAATATCACCCATCATTCTAAAAAACCCATCATTCGATACATGGAGATCACGAAACAAAATCGTCCACTTAAAGCGTTGCTTAAAGAAGACTGTGCTATGATCTATCGCCGCAGTCTAATATCATACCATCACGAAATACCAAACTAATTCCCCCAAGTGTCAGTGAATAAAACAATAGCGACTCAGATATCCTCAAAACTCAGCACGAGTTCAAAAGCGATAGGGGAGGTTGTATAACACGAAAATCGGTGGTACGATCAAGGAGGTTGTGATTCACCAAAACGTAATGATGCTGTCTCATCACTGAAAGACACCATTGTCGTCGAGCTGGAACTTTTTACCGTTATTGTCACGACAATGTGAAAAAAGACTGTGCTATCGTATTGATAAACAAAAACATATATTCCCAGCAATTCTGAAATTAAATAGCAATACCTTCACGATATTTGTTTACAGGTGAGTAATGGATTTTGATAGCTTCTCTGTATCTTTTAAGATCATATGTTTTCATTTTGTGTTACATGCGTTTTATTTTGTCAATTTATGAAATGGTGAGTTGATAGAGATCACTAATACATACACGAAAGTATCGAGGTGAACCAAAACTTTTTAACGAACTGAGCGCAATGTTATGATAACGTACAGCAATGACATCTTTCGACTTGTAGAGGAAACCCGACAGTTACTGAAGAACCATCTAGTGGTGTATGGAGACATCCCGTCAAATAAAAACTGTGTTGCAATGAAAAATCATGTGAAACGAAAACGATTGATGAAAACTTAGTTTTACCCTGCAGTTTGTATGCTAATGATTGCGTATTCGCCGAGGAAACCTGGCCTTCGTGTTGCTATGGAAATTAGCAGCGAGACCTGATCGGGTCTCTTAATTAGGAAAAGGTTCTTGAAATGAGGTCACGTGTGCGCCATTATTTCAATCTGAACTAGTTTTTTTATTATTTTTTTCCTAGATTATTATTTTCCTAGATCACCCTACCTTCAACAATGTCATAATAGGTTTCTGTAGAATTGTATATTAATTACTTTTCTGAACTCTATGTCGTCTTATCTATAGAAGTGTCACTTCCATTCTATTTCATCTTTATGACATCTCCTATTGGTCCAATTTTTGTTGTATAGTGTAAAAATAAATCAAAATTAACTTCAAATTCTATTATTTTTTCGCTGCACTTGCCATCAAAAGTTTCTAGCATAAAAATCTAAACGTTTGAAGCATAAAAGGAATTTCGCTCCCTCCTCACCATAAAAATCACATTTCCAGCGTACTGTTTTCATCTTCTTCACCCCTATTACACAAACAATCCGTTTGTACATCCTCCCCGGTCTTTCGTACATATTCATTAAAATTAACATAACCTGTGAGAAACTCCATCAATATCATATTAGGATTGAATAAATTTTTATTCCTCTCTTTGAAGAGCAGTTTTAGAATATATGCGTAAGTTAATCTGCCTTTACCTCTCTTCTCCCATCAAATTTGCCTCTCGTTTATTAATTCTTGATCTTGGTTCACAGTGCTCTTATTTTAGATGACACTTTACACCGGACGCACAAAACACTTGATAGTTCATTAATCTAAATAACGTTTCGGGGAGATGTTTTCCCCATCTTCAGATGTTTTAGGCTTCTTTTTGATGATTTAGTCACAGGTCCTTTATGTGAGTACCATTGTATACATTATATTGCTAAAAAGACATATGTTTAAACATTCAGTTAGATATATCGCGGAACAACACCTCATCATGACATATTATTTAATTTTATAATCTTTCATTATTAAATTTTAAATTGTTACAAGTACAAACCTGCACGTTCATATAATGCATTTGATAATTGCGTTAAAACTATTTAACTTGTCAAAATTAATATGTATGATTGGTTCCTGTACAATTTTTGAGTCATTCTCTCATCGTCTATTTTCTGTTGTTGGCCTCTAGCCTCTACAGAGTGAACTCAGGCTTATCTGTTGTTTGTGGTACCAGTTCACTTCCTGGTATGACGTATGCCGTGGTGGGGGAAACAAGGGTCGATAGTTACATTTATGTCTTTCTATGTTTCTTTATCATGCTAATGCTGTAACATAACTTGAAGTAAATATATTAGATTCAATTTGTGTGTTCATCACTCATGCAACATGTTAATTGATTCTGCTATGATTCTTTTGTTTTTATTTCGTTCGTAATCCTCAATGGTTGTGTTCTCAAAATCCATCGTATGGTCTGTTGTTTTAATATGATTGTTGATCCCACCCTCTTTGTTATTTTGTGTATTATTTCTGTGTTCCCGTATCCTGGTCACTAGTTTCCTTTTTGCAGAATCAATTCTACCGGAAGTTTTGTGCTTCCCGCTCGGAAAGTGACGCCACCCGTGCGTCAAGCTCCTTCCCCTTCGGGTTGTGAGTTACTGAATAGGCCCTCAGGATAGCAGTTATTCACGTGATCCATACCCACGCGGTAGTTTGACAAGTGACTATGACTGTTACAAGGATGGGGTTGCTGGACGCCTGCTGGACGCCTGCTGGACGCTCCTCTTACGTCTCGTGGGTTCGGCTTAGTCGTGAAGAGAAGGTGTCGGGGATGGCCATTCCCTATTGAGGTTGTTGTGATAGGAAGGGAGAATTTTATCAATCAGTCTTGGGTTTCAATCGTGTCACCAGAGCTTTATTCAATGCGTAAAATTTACCAACGGCGTCGCTGGTGACGGCCAACTCTCAACAGCAGAAGAAGAAAAAATAAGATACCATCAGTGGCGGATCTATGGTAGCCTCTCCCCCCTCATCGGATCTTAACTCTCAACAGATAAAATTGAAAGTGATAAGAGGCATACTTTGTAAAAGTGTTGCCAGAATTATTCTGTAACAATGGTTATTTTATAAAATGGTGTTTTATTCCGACCTCATACACAAGAACTTTTGTTATTAATTAAATGGTAGCTCAGTCGATTTTTTTGTCAATATTATAAGAATGACGGTTTTGAATTTTTCTGAGCTCTGTTTCCTAAAGACAATTTGCTCCAAAATTAACATTTTAACTTACGGAAATGCAGAATGTATTTTCCGAATTTGAGAAAACACAATAATAAAGTTTAAGCATCAGGGCAAGCGAAATTACAGCATTTCTTGGAAATTTTTCATTCTGTCATGGGAAAAGAAAAAGCCAAATCTTCATACTAACCGAAATGAGAGGTTTTTCTAAATTCATGTAACAGTACTGAGTACAAGATGTCGAAAGGATATAATTTAACATGTTTTATGAGGTAAGTGATTGTGAAATCGATTTTTAGTCTGTACGATATCTCGTGTCGTTATATGGTGATCGAGATATAAACGAGTGTGTGTTTACAAGGTGTCGGTTCGTGTATTTATATACTCTAATAAATTGGTTTGTTTCTCGTGATATATCTTCTTTCTGACTTCGTTATTTGGTCCTCAACAGGTTATGGGCCTAGATTAAAGCCTTAAAAAATAAAAACAAGTGCAGATAGAAAGTAAAAGTAAAAAAAAACGTGTTAGAAGAAGTGTCCACTGATAAGGTTATTTCTGCCGTGCTGAACTCACCTGTTGCCTACAAATATCTACTTCATTTCCGCTGTTTTCAGCTCTAAGACAGGGTAAGATGGCTAACCGTAACAATAATGACGATTATGGAAACATTGAGACATTAGAGGGAACAAAAAATTTTCCTTCCTGGAGATTTGAACTCAAGACTCTGCTCAATGGTGCTATTCGTTATCATACGCTGAAGAACCCACAGACCCTGACAATATCAGGAAGGATGCCAAAGCTCAAAAGGCTATAATAATGACAATTAGTAAAAAGAATAAACAGCTCATCATGTCCTGCAAATATTCGGCAGAAATGTACAACAACTTTGTCAGCATATATGAAGGTGACAATGGTAGGTTGAAGGACAATCTACTGGCTCAGTACTTCAGTTTTTGCATAAAACATAATGTTGCTACGGGCATTGCTGAGCTGGAAAATATTGTGAGTCAGTTGAAGGAGCTTGGCCATGACATCAAAGATGCGGAACTTACACAAAGGATTCTTTCTGCTTTACCCGAGTCATTCAACAATTTCACTATATCATGGGATTCTACCCCTAAATCGGAGAGGACCTCCACGAATTTGATAAGTAGGCCGTTGAAAGCCGAATCTAGTTCAGGAAAAAACATCTAAAGATGATGTTGCTTTCAAAACCGCTCGTGATTATAAAAGCAAGCGTGATGTAGTTTGTTTCACGTGTAAATCTAAAGGCCACTATGCCCGATACTGTCCAGAAAAGGGTGAAGGGGAGCGCTGCAAATACTGCAAGAAAGACAATCATGACTCTAAAGATTGCTACTTTCGTCCTAAAATGCAAGATGGTGGCATCCCAAAGACGAAGCTTTATGGCCGAAAAGATGACAAAAAGGAGTTCAAAGCTAAGGGTAAAAAGGTGGCATTCTTGACCCATGAAGATGACAATGATCCTGCTGACGTCTCTGATACCTGGACCGTCGATTATGGAAGCTCCAGTCACATGTGTAACAATGATACCTACCTGATAAACACTGTAAAAATTAATTCTCAAATCAGCATTGTTAAGGATGGAATCAAGATGGCCGCCACCAAAAAGGGAAACATCAGCTTCAACAACTGCATTGTGAAAGACGTACTGTATGTCCCTAAGCTTGCAACCAACTTGCTATCGGTGAACAAAATTATTGAGTCTGGTGGGCTGGTACATTTTGAGAAGAACAAAGTGACAAAAAGGAAGGGTGATTTCATTGTACACGGACTGAGAAATGACTTAAATCTATTTGAAGTAAAACTTGTTCGTGATCAAAAAGATTCAGCATTTTTGGCCAAGGATGACGCAGAGTGCGCCACTAAATGGCATCGCAAGCTGGCACATTTTGGCTACAAAAATATTACAAAATTGAAGGGTATAAGTAAGGGATTGGAAGAATTAAAAATACCAAATGAAAGGAAAGTCTGTAATGTTTGCTCATACTCTTAGCAAACCCGACTTCCTTTCAGTAATAACCGCAAAACTGCGAAAAGACCACTAGAAGTCCTCCATTTTGATTTGTGCGGGCCAATAAAAGAAAATAGGGATGGAAAGTCCTATTTCCTTGCCGTTTTGGATGACTATACTCATTATTACGTTGTTGGAGTACAAGTCTGAGTTTGGACGAGAACTAAAAAATATCGTTGCGGAATTTGTGGCTAAGTGGAACTCAAAAGTTCACAAGCTGCGTTGTGACAATTCAGGTGAAAATTCATCGTGATTTACATGAATGGGCAAAGGAAAGAGGCATAAAATTCAACTATTCTCCACCATATGTCCCAGAATTGAATGGTAAGAGCGAACGTCTGATGAGAACACAACTGGAAAAAGTTCGCGCTATGATTTTTGACTCAGGGTCTCGTGAAGAATTATGGGGGGAGGCACTCTATATGAGCGCATATCTACTGAATCGAAGCCCAACTGCAACTCTATTTGGTAAAACTCCATATGAAATGTGGAATGGTGTACCTCCAAACTTGAAAAATCTACAAATATTTGGATCTCGTGCCTATGTCCATGAAAAGGGGCATTTGAAGAAACTTGACCAAAGAAGTAATGATTACATCTTCGTTGGTTATACCACAATGGGATACCGGTTGTGGGATGACAAAAATCGTAAAATAATTATATCCAGAAACGTAAAATTCACTGACGAAACCCCGAATTCGTCAAAGAAGAGAATTCAATCTGTTTTCATAAATGATGAAGAAGAAGAGAGGGACAGTGAGTCTAATTCCAACAATAAGACCAGCAGTAAATCCAAAGAATCATCAGCAGAAGACTCACAGTCTGACTACAGTGACGCTCCAGAACCTCTGGTAACTGAAAAAAAACATGAAGTAGATAACAACCATCAACTTCAGTGCAACAATGCACATTCGCAATCTCTTCTAAGAAGATCTTTTCGCAAGATTTCATTTCCAGTAAAGCTGAAGGACTACGTTTTGGATCTTGACTCAGACAACAACAAAGATGAGTCAGCTCTATTGTCATACGCTGATGCCGTGAACGGGACTGAAAAGGAGAAATGGCTAGCTGCAATTCAAGAGGAGAAAGATTCTTTGCAGAAAAATAAAACTTGGGCCATGACTCGACAAGTCAGAGGGCCAAGAAAAGAAGATACTCTCTAGCCGGTGGGTATTCCGAGTCAAGGACGATGGCAGATATAAAGTCAGGCTTGTAGTGCGGGGGTGGCAACAGCAATTTGGAATCGATTTCAACGAGACCTACAGCCTCGTTGTAGGTGCAGATGCCCTCCAAATACTATTTGCACACGCTGCCAACCATAACTTGAAAATAAAAACTTTCGATGTAAAAAGCGCATTTCTTCACGGTTTGATTGAAGAAGACATTTATACGTCTTTACCAGAAGGCTATGGAAAACATACTGGACAGATTTGCAAACTAAACAAATCCTTGAACGGGTTACGTCAAGCACCAGCTAGTTGGCACAAGCGACTTGTGACGTTCCTCAAGCAAAATGGTCTTGTCCCACTAAGAACAGACCAATGTGTGTTTGTTAAAGAGGACAGATCGATAATTCTGGCAATCCACGTTGATGACGGACTCTTGCTCGGAAAGGATGACAAGAAAATGTACAAACTACTGAAATGCCTTAAGAAAGAGTTTTAGATAACGACTATGAATAATTTCTTGGCATGGAATTCGAAAAATCTGAAAATTCCATTAAAATCGCTCAGAAGCTCTACACTTAAAAGGTTATGGAAAAATTCAACATGACTGAAGCCAAAACAGCCTCAACGCCTTTGTCAGCATATAAGTCTGCTGATTAAAAAAACCCTGACAAACGTCCGAATTTCCCATTTCGTGAAGCAGTGGGGAACCTACTATACCTCTCCACTAAAACCAGGCCTGACATAAGTCGCTGTGGGATATTGCAGTCGACAAATGGAAAATCCAGACGATCAAGATGTGATCAACCTAAAACGCATCATGAGATACCTAAAAGGAAATCTGATCCTGGGAATATCTTACAAATCCGACTCTTCTGAAGAACTGAAGGTGTATTGTGACTCTGACCATGCTGGTGATCCTGCAACCACTAAAAGTACTTCTGGATTTGTGATGTACTACTGCGGTGGACCCATCTGTTGGAGATCAAGAAAACAACCGACGAAGCTGAATTCGTTGCAGCTGCAGAAAGCTGTAGGGAGCTGATCTACATAAAAGCTTTCATAGAAGAACTGACCCAAAAGACTATTGAAGTTGAAATGCTAATTGACAACACCAGCACCATAAAATTGATTAAAACTGGCGTGATGAATAGAAAAAGAAAACACATTGATGTAAAATACCATTTTTTGCATGAGAAATACGTAGAAGGCCTAATGAAATTATTCTATTGTCATACTGAAGTGCAAATTGCAGACGTCTTTACTAAGCCATTAGGTCATACTAAATTCCAATATTTTCAAAAGAAATTAGTTAACTAAGACTTCTGTTATATAAAAACAAAGTTAAGTGATGTGAAATTTAACTGAATCTAAAAATGTTTTGAAATTCCTACTGAAAATGATGAAATCTAAAGAAAATAAAGAGTCTGACGTTCCATATAAACAATATATTTGCGTTATATTCAAAATGTAAAATTACGGGGTGGGGTGTTGAAAGGATATAATTTAACATGTTTTATGAGGTAAGCGATTGTGAAATCGATTTTTAATCTGTACGATATCTCGTGTCGATATATGGCGATCGAGATATCTAGGAGTGTGTGTTTACAAGGTGTCGGTTCGTGTATTTTTATGCTCTAAGAAATTGGTTTGTTTCTCGTGGTATATCTTCTTTCTGACGTTTCTGACTTAGTTATTTGGTCCTCAACACAAGAAAATGGGAAGGTGAAAAATAAATAAGTTTGAATTAAATATCTGGTTGTGATAGTGATGTTTTCAATCCTACATCTGAACAATACAATACAAACTCCTGTTACACATTGTGTTCGCGATTTTGGGGGAATTATTTGAAATTAGTTGCGGAGCTCTAACTAGAGACTGCCATCACTAAACAATTGAATGGGATTTCAGGAGGCACCCATTCATGAGTACGTATTGAGCGGTGACACTTTTGGGACTAAATTCATTTTATATTGCGCAGACCATTAAATGATAGTTGAAAATGATGTAAATACACATGTGAAATAATGACCAAGAATATCATACTATGGGCTCTAATGACCTTACTGTTGACGAGCCTTTAAAGCCCCACAAAAACAACAACATACTTTTGTGAAATATATCTATTTAATTAAAAAAGAGAATAAAAAATTTTGTTATAAAAAATTGTAAATGTGTATTTAATCAG
>NNCF01130302.1:166074-200956 GCA_002313205.1 Laupala kohalensis | reverse complement strand
CGTGTTTATTGTAACAATAAATCGTGAATTTAGTGTTTTTTCAACTCTTATGATTTTTAAACACTATACTCAGTATAATCTATAGTTCGATAATAACTTTTACATGTAAATTTACAAACTTATTTGCGTTAAATTACAAACATATTGACATAATATATGTATTATAACTCGCAGCTAACTTTTTATCTTATCTAGGAACTTTTGCTGAAATTTTTGAATCCGCCTCTGCCTTAGGGCCCTTGATCGGAATTGATGGGATGGTCCCTTGCTTGCTTCCGGAGAGTAAATTAGTTTATTGTCCTCCACGTGGTCATACGAAGTCTGTACTATTTTTTGACAATAAATTTATTATCATCATTGCAACCATATACTTAATCAAATATATTTCATACTTGTCTCTTTCATAAGAGTTCAGAAGTTTGTTGAAAGACCGCTGGATCTCCTAAGTAAATGAACAGCAATTTTTACCAGTCATTACCTTGGATCTCATTTCAGTACTTACAGAAGTAAGATCTAGACCACCTCTGGTGCCTCAGGTAGTAACATTCTTGCTTTCCACCAAGCCATCCTGGGTTCAATTCCCTGTGGGGCCAGAAAAAATTTGTAGCTTTTCACATGAATGTCCCAGTTTATATAGCTATGACTACTGAAAAGCGAAACCTCATTCCTCTATCCACCTCCTGCTGGTATGAATAAATCTATTTCTAACCACTTCTACTTATCCCTCCATGTAGGCCAAGTTGGTGCTAAACCCAGCTAACTGCCCCATCTACTAACAATAGCCTACCACCCAACTCCTACCTCCTATCTCTCCATGTAGATAAGCTTTAATATCATGCTTCATTTCCCATTTACAAATACTACAATGGAAGTAGGATGTACTACACATTATAGTAAGTTAAATTCCAATTTTTTTCGGGCAAGTATTAGTTGTGACAATTGTTCTAGTAAGTTATTAATTTGACTGTTGTGTATGTTGTAATCAGCACTAATTTACTTCGTTAACCAAATTTCTAGGGCTCCATATTCAGGACATCCTCAAATGGAATTGTCATGTTGATAATCTGAATTCCAAACTAAGCAAATTGTGCTATGTATTCCAAATTCTAGTCAACGTTGTATGTCAACACATTTCTTGCTACATGTATTTTGCAAATGTTTATTCTCATGTACGATACGGCATTATCTTTTGGGGCCAATCCACTCAGAGCATCCAAACTTTTAAAATCCTAAAGAGGATAGTTCAGATTATCAGTTAATCTTACCCTTATTTAGAGAATTAAATTTTCTGTAAATGTAAACCTTTATTTAGAGAATTAAATTTTCTCCCCCTCCTTTGTATATACTTAGGTAGTCGTGATTGTTAAGGGAGAATTTAATCTCATCCCTGCTTTAGAAGTAACAGTCTTGTTCATGAGTACAGCATTCGTAATAAGGTCAATATTCATCATCCTTGCATACAACCACTCTTTGCCAGAAAACACCATATCATTCAGGAATAATTTTGTAAAATTCCCTTCCAAATAAGTAAATAAATAAAAGATATTAATAAGTTGAATTACTTCAAATCTGCGTTTAAGTTTTCTAATGCACAATTGCTTTTAGAATGTTAAAGAATTTACTGACTTTACTGAAAGATGAGATTCAATTTACCAATAAATATTGTTTTCTATTAGATTTCAGATGATGAAAGTGATTACATTATTCTTGTAGCACCATCCTGGCCTGGGTTTTTCTTCAGTTTTCCTCCTGGTAAGTGGCAGATTCTTTGTAGGCGGAAATATCATTTAAAACTTTTGTTATTATGAATCTCGAATTTTCACTGCACATAATATCTACAATTAATTTTGGAATAATACATGGATAACAGTATGTATTTTATTAAATAATTTTCTTTTTAAACATATTAAATCTGCCACTGCTCTTGGGCCCTTGATCACAATTATTGGGACAGTCCCTTGCTTGTTTCCCCGAGAGTAACTTAATTTATTATCCCCGACGTGGTCATACGCAGTGTGCAACTGCTTTTTTGACCATAAAGTTTTATTTATTTACACGAAGATCCCATGAAAATAATTTATGCAGTAATTTACATACGTACTTAACACAATATACAAACTATTATATAAAATCAGTGCTTTAAATTGTTAATTTACCTTCATTTATAAAGTGGTGAATGTTGAAGTTTTGCTACACTATGACTAGCTATTCCAAATATTGTGTAGTTTATCCCTTATGATGTCATCTAATGCACTCAATGTTTGCAAAACAATATTTTTCTGCTTTATTTTAGTTGCACTTCTTGCTCCATAGTATTAGTTTAGACGTAGTGGGCCTATGCAAAGATTAGAGTCATGCTAATATGAAAGCAGTAAATGAAATGTACAATGGTTACACAAATATTAATGGAATAGCCCAAATAACAGTGAATCGTTGAATGTCATCTGAAACAAAATTGACTACAATTCAAATTCAGTTTGTATTTTAAGACAAATTATAAAAGAAATGGTACTTAGAATGTAGGATTACAATCCCATTCTTATTCAGCAAATATTAGTCATGACACCTTGTTTGAGACAATTGGTTATGGGTGACAGGAGAAGTAATCTTCAAAAAAATTACCTTTTAGGAAAGATAGAAAAGAATTCCAAGTTTAATAAAATACAAAACAAAGTTAGTTGTAAGTTCTATATGTTTTCAGTTATAATAATAAATCATTTTAAAAAATGGCTCAAGTTTCAGTTTGTTTGTAACAGAAGAAAGTGGATATAGGTCAATTAAANCGTGTGTGGGACTCGCCGAATATCTCAACCATACCCACTAAAAAACCCTCCTGAAATCAACAAATATCTAAATAGAAAGATGAAAGAAAAGAAAACAGAATACCAATACATTATTTCGCAAAAAATATGAAAGAGCACTATTATTTTCTAAGAAAGTAACTGACATTCTTTTCCCACTTAATAAACATGATAACTTTTGAATTGAAATCAATGTCCTTTCCCTTCATGTAATTGTAAATTCAACAGGTGCTTGCTAAAAAAAAAACAGTAGTAGTTTTTTAACATATTATTTTCATTCAGTACTTCAGGAAGTTTTATTACGAAAAAATGAATTTGCCATATCATGTACGTATGAGATATATCTAGATGGTTTGATATTAACCATCTGCCCAGTGAATTATGAATTTACGATGAGAATCTTCGCTCACTTATATTTATTGAACGTTTTACATATAGAAATTTCTTGGGAAACCTGCTACCTCACTGGATTATTGCAGTGGACCCACATCATATTATGAAAAAGAAACTACACCCTAGGGCTGTTTTTATAGGTGTTAGTGTTCACATGATTTTCTTTAATACTTACTTCACAGAAAAACAATTTAAATTTATTGAATGATATAAAACTAATGAAAATGGGACTCAAGAATAAATTGAAAATTCCTTAGTTTTGAAGTACTTAAACATCACTTGGAAGATGACAAAAAAGAATAAAAAGAAACATCTTCAGCAACAGTATACACCTTCCAACAATGTTCTCTATTATTGAATTCTTGACCATTACAAACATTAAGAATTGAGATACAATAATTTTTAATGGAATTAAATTGAAATCAATAAAATGAATGATAAAAACCATGAGAATTATTAGCCAAAGAAGCCATAGTCTCATCATAGGCTAACTTGTATTTTACATTAAAATATTTCAATAACTTTCCTTCATCATGGAATAAATGAACTAATCTGTTCATTGTGCAAGAAATGTTTTTAAATCATAAATGGATGAATGTACCAAAGACAAAAAGAAACCTTCCATGAGGTTTGTTAAAAAAATGCTTCATTATGGTTTTTGAAAAAAGTCATTTAAGACAAGAGGTTTGAGTAAAACAGGAATATCACTTCAGAAACTTTTTCAAGTTTCCATGCACAAAGTGAAAAACAAGACATAGTTACAGATTATTTTATTTTTCAACCAGTAAGTTTAAGTATTTTCAGATATGACTAACAACAAATTGTACTTCTTGAAAGTAGCTCAGAGGTAGGATGAGAGCTAGATGCATACTATAAAAAAACAAAAACAAACAAACAATGGAAATAAATGAACAAAATAAATGACATTTTTATATTCAAATGTATATATATAATTATATATGATACTAACTGAACACAAAAAAATCTACAATTTGGTTTAAGTAATTTGTACAGATTTGTAACCAGTTGCTGTTGCATTACATTGAGGTCAATAATACTATAAGATCTTAACACTTGCAAATACTGCATATGATAAAAAAAAGATCAAAATATTTGATCAAACACAAAGAAAATGAAAAGCAGCAAATACAGTAAAATGTGCATATATTCTGTTTACAGTTTCTTAAGTGGACCATACCATCATGGTAGAAATATAGCTTAATTTGATAGGCTTATTTCGTATTAATTTACACATTAAAATATTCTTTTAAAACTTACAATACTTCTGACAAATAAGTTCAACAGAAGCATTCCTTAATGATCACAATTATTTCATTTTATATCAAATGAATAATAATAAATAAACATATGTACAAGGAAGAGGATTTTCTGGTCACAATAGGAGATTTTTGACTGTTCAAGCATGTAATAGAATTCATAATTTACTCACAGTAATATTTTAACACCCAATAATGTTTCATTAGTAGCATTTGATACTACATTTGACTAATGTTTTTATACATCTGGTCAAAAACAGAAGATCAACTTCATAATACTTTTGAAGCAGGGTATCTCAAAAGAAATTTAATTAACAATAACTACATTCACCTCAGAAGAACAGTGGCAAATACATTACGTATCCATGTTCATAAAATATTTTAATACGAGAAGTGAACAAAAACAATTTTGAGAGAAATATAAAATATACTTCTCATGCATTCCTCCCTTTTCCAAAGTCCATACAATTACTTAAAATTTGGAAAAATGAGAGGAGGAGGATAATCAGCAATCAAGAACAATAAAAATAGAAAAGCAGTGTTTCTTTTTATGATCACATAAATGTATATACAAAAATAATTTCAAATCCAGGGCTTAAATTTCTATCTTATACAAACTTTCCACACAAAATTACATTCAATCTGCTTACCAAACTGAGTTACTCTATCCAGTTTTATTTAGTATAGCAACTAGAACTCTTGCTCTGTCACCAACTAAATACTACCAATTTTATATTATTGAATTGGCACAGACATGGGGAGGAAATGATGTTTCCAAATTTCAGTCAAAGTTCAAATCAACTCTACAATTGTTAATTTAAATTTATCAACAAGAGTAAAACACAAAGAAGCACACATTCCTATTAGCAAAATTTATTTACTCTTTAAATTTAGTTATATCTCATGCAGATCGCATGTATGATTTCTAATTAAAAAACTACAACACTGTTAAACAAATGTTTCAGTATAAATTTTTCAACCTTTGAGAGTATCTTCTTCATCATAGAACATTAATTAATACAAGATTCAAAAAAGTACATTTTAATTTCGGGACAAGTATTTTGTTCTTTCAAACAATCTTTTAAATAGATGGGCATTTTTGGTGTAAGTACTTTTCTTATTTACTGTGAAAATTTGAGGAGAGATTGTCAACAAGGAAGAGTGGAGAATTCTTAAAACTAAACAAATTTCACATTTTGTGTGTGGTCACTATCTGTGGAAGTAATTTAATTTAATTAAATAATGGGGGGGGGAGTGAGAGAAAAGAATTATAAATTCTCATGAGCTTCACGAGACAATAGTTCTAGTACAGGTAGTTGAGAAGTCCTCTATAAAATAAATACCAATGTTTTTGTGTATCTATAAAAAGAAAGAGATTGTTTTCAAAGTTTCACAGAAATATTATTGTAATAAGAAAAAAAAGCTGTAATTAGGGATGAAGTGGAACATTTTACTTCATTGCCATCACTCTTTAAAAAAATATCATGATTGTTCCTTACTCACACCAATTACAGTAAACTTAACCCAATATGCAATTAAAACACTTCTAGGAATCTTGTAGACTCACTGTTCCCAATCTTCATTGCTTAATTGCTTTGATCTTAGCATCACGTAGCAAGCAATTTGGAGAAGATTTCAAGTGAAGACTTAAGGAAGTAAGGATTGAATTTGTAAGCAAAAATATTTTAATTTTTTAAAATTACTACATGAATATAATTAAATCAAAGTTAACACTGACTTTATGAATTTGACATAACCTTCTAGGCAGAGTTTAAACAAAACAGAAGAAAAAATAAAGAAATGGAGATCAATCATTACAGACTAAATATTAACTAACATTAAACAAATAATATAAACAACACTGGAACACAAAGAATCCTGATGAAAGCAAATTACTGCGAAACAACAAATCAATGAAATTTATACATCAACATGAACACAAAATTAACATTATTGAAACTTTCACTTCCTCATATGTCCCAACTCTGAGAGAGGAGCACTTGTACTAGCTTTGAAAAATTCATACAAAATAAAACAACTCAAATGCAATGTAATTAACTGATGTTGCATATAACAAATGTTCTCATCAACCAATTGAAGATCCAGTTCTACTAAACAGCTGAAGCTTGTTTCTGCCACTGGAATAACGTTAACTGAACACACATCATTAATTATTTCACACTCGCCATACTCAACATGGGACAAGATTTGGTAAACCACAGGGACAAGTTTTGAAAGAAGAGGGTAGTTCATCATACTGCTGCAACTAAGCCACCAACTGCCCCTTCAATTCTGAACACAATAATCTCCACTGGGTGAAGTTCCTGTCAGTGTCAATAGCTTTAGAAAAAGAATGAACACTGTTCTATCGCCAACTGCTATGGGTCAGGCATAGGAGGCTTATTCGTCTTTGCAACAGACATTAATAAAGCACAAGGTATTCAACTACAAGTTTTCTGAGCGATGCATGCCTTGCAACACTTGACTTTCTTGAATCCCTCACTCTTTTTTAACTGTTGTTTACATCGACTTCTCTGGTGACAGAGATTGTCCCATAAAAATCAAAGTCCAGCACCACTTGCTCCACACTGCCTTCAGCTCTGTTTTACACGTTTCCGAGGGGGTCCGATTGGGGGAATCTGTTGGGTCGCAAGGGCACGAAAGGCCTCTGCTATAAGGTGGGGATGTGACATTATCATGGACTTCCAACCAGCTGTCTCCATAACATCTGTTGCATGCCTGAAAAATATTACAATAAAAATGATTAACCAGCTCTTTTTTAGCCCAAAATAGATGTCATACATCTTAGATCAAGGATTCTTGATTTTAAAATAAAAAGAGAACAGAAGTATCAAGACAAACTTTTCACACTTTTTATTGTTAGCATTCAGATTCTAGAAAAAATAATTAAGTCTTGTTTAGCCCCATCAAACTAATATCTCTACTTGTTTGTTTCAGACACTAATTGCACTTAATGATTTGCAAATAAATATTGAAGTGATACGTGCTAAAAATGACCAATCATTGAAAGAAGAAATTCTGAGAGTAGCATTGCAATAAACTTACACAAACAGGATTTTGAAGGAAATTAATACTTACGTGTTAATGAAGTCTATAGCCTGAGCTTTAAGTTGATCTGCACTATGAAGATCAGCTAATATTAAAATATCTGCAGCATTTTCTATTGACAAGTTTGTGCACAGAGCTTCTTCACACATAACTTTTAGCCTATCAAGCGCATACTGAAAGAATATCTCAATGAAAGTAAGAGTAAACATGACAAACTATTTTGCTTACAGCAATAATAATAATAATAATAATAGTTGAATGAATCCATCATGATCATTTCACTAATGTACATAAATATATAATTATCCTTATACCAAAGACTTCATTCACTGTATTAAAATCACTAATATATCATGAAATATTCCTAACAAATGTTTCCATGGAGGAAGATCATAAAAATACTGCATGAACTTCAAGACCAAGGAAACAAAAGTATTAAAAATAATAAGAGAGGTCTCACCTTATCAGCAGCAGCAAGGAGGTCATCAGCCATTTTTTCTAAATTGGCAGCTTTACCCGTGTAAATAAAACGAAGCATTTCACGCAACACTTCATGATCCACATCAGCAATTTCAACTCGATTAAATTTCCTTTCTTCCATTTCATGTTCAAACATTGCAGCAAATACAGGACTCCTCGCTATGAGAAATAACAAAAACCAACTAAATATTAATACCCACGTGGTATTCTTCTGTGCTAGATCTGTTGTAGTACTAAAGAAAGTGGAAATAAAATATGAAATAGAAAGCCATCAGGTGGCGATTTACCTTAACAAATTTACTTTATTACGTTCAAATATAAAGAATTTTCATAATCATGTATATAGTCAGATATTACTCATTATTTAACTAAATTAATTTGAAACACATTTTGAAGTATTTATTTCTTCAAGAAATATCTTACCAGCCAAAATTGCTTTATGAGCTTGAAATTCACGACCACTGACAGATAATGTGACATCACTAAATTTTTGGTTTTCAAACAACATTCCTAAATCATCAGACAGACGACACTCTGGGACTTTAAACTGTACAGCATTTGATTGTCCTGAAATGTTTACACTGTCTGCAACAACACTCACCTAAAAAAAGAAACAAACACAACTACAATTTAGTACAGCAAAGAGAAAAAGATATGAAGAAAACGACTAATAAATGATTTACTTACTTCACAAAATATTGTCAACTTATCATCAGGCAACAATCCATTTGCTTCATCTAAGAGAAAGTCTCTACGTATAAATTTTTTGAAACCCCAGTCCTTTCCTTGAACAAATCTGTAAGCTCTCTGACTCTCTAAAAAAAAAGAAAGAAAAAGAAAGGAAGGAAGGTTGAATTTCAATACACATTTCACCATCAACATTAAGAATATACACAATAAAAACTGTATCCTCAAAACCATTTTAGAAAATGAATTTAAGCAATTCCAAGTTAAAATAATTCACCTCTTCTAGAACACAGAATACACTTCTTACTCGGCAGTAATTACTAATTAGAATATTCACAATTGGACATATTAAAAAAACCTGCCCACCAGAAAATTTGTAGAATTAAATGAAAACAGATAGGATACATTTCAGAATAAATGAATGGGTTAAATGATTTTCAAATGTAAAATTGACAGAAAATGATAGTATTTTTGAATTAAAATGTAATTACATATTTTTAATAAGATTCACTACTCATTAACATACAATTGACATGAACTTATGAAAAATAGAATGATGCAAAATTATAAGTAAGAACAAATTATATGAAGGATTCACAATTAATTCTCTCAATGTATATGGGAACCAAGAAAGACAATGTCATTCATAAAAAAATGTATCTATTTACCCATTGCTTTGGTTTCTTCTCGTTTGGCATTAAGAATAGAAAACTTAAATTTTGCTCGTACTTCTGATTTGTTGCAAGAGACTAGTAATAAATACAGGGAGAGGTAGTCTTTGCTTTCTTCATCTAAACCTTTGGGATTAACCCTCAGACACCTGAAACCAGTATAAAAAATCTCATAACAATGAACATAAAAAGAATTAAAGCTATTAAGAGAAATGTCAATTACCATTTTAATTTATCATTAGCACCAGCAGAAAATGTGGAGGACTTCAACACTTCACCCATTTCCTCTCGACAAAAACTGAAGTTATTGATGGTCCACATATAACTGAATTTCACTACTTTCACCTGAGAACAACAATGAATTTATGCAATTTAAATACTGTAACTTAAATTAAAACTACAATTTTCTTAAAGCTACTACTGCTAGTTTGTTTTTAGTAATTTTACATTCAAGCTAGCAAAACATGAAACTTCATAAAATCATACAATATTCCTTCCTAGAAAGAAAAGAAAAGGAAGAAAAGGAAGAAAAGGAAGAAAAGGAAGAAAAGGAAGAAAAGGAAGAAAAGGAAGAAAAGGAAGAAAAGAAAGAAAAAAAAACAACAACTCTAATTTGCAAAAAAATTATTAACATTTATCAGCATTTTAGGGTTAGGGTGAATTTCCCTTTAACCAAAATAAAAATATCAGGCACAACACGTTTCCTAGAGGTAAAAGTGAGGAAAAGTGCAAAACCAACTATGAATATATTGTTGATGGCAACTGTAACAATGGTGCACATACATTTTAGTTTAAACTGTAGTAAATCCAAATTTGCAGATAAATTATAGTACAAGAAAAATACAAAATAACTTAAAATTATTTAATTTAATTAAATTCAACATTTATGAAGTTACAGAACCTGATAAAACTGTAAATGAAAAACTTCAGGATACCTAAGAATATTACTAATAGTTTCATAGCTTACAACGATGCTGAAACACTGAAAGACTAATACAATTATCAAGAGATACAAATAATTAATTCAGCACAAGTGCCGTATTTTAGATACTACTTTAATTGAATTTGTAGAGTCAATATTCATTCATAAGTCCCAAAAGCACAGCAACATCAAAACTAAACATCCTTAATCTTTTCAGAATTTCTCAGTACCAGCAAGGAAAGGAAATAAATATGTTGCAGTAAAATTTCAGCAGTCACAAAATGAAAATCACAATCAATGTCAATTATCTCATGTATGTATGTAACAGAAGAAATTGTATAATTATTATATTATCAACTATATGTATGTAACAGAAGAAATTGTATAATTATTCATTGTATACTTCTTAATTTATATTTCCTTAATATCATCTGATTTCCATAAGAAAAAAGTAAGATAGGTGCAAATTTAAGAGCAAGTTGAGTCACATTTTAATCTGACATGGTCTGTTTTTTTATACTTTTGGTGCAAAAACTCAAGACTTGAGATGCAAATTAATTTTAACTGACATTTACTCATGTTTTGATGCTCCTCACAAATACTAGTTTTTTCCCCAACTTTGATTCATCAAAGAAATATCACACCTGAACATTTAGGACATACTAAAAAGATTGTCAACTAATTATAGAGTTGCTGTTGTTTGTGTAGAGGTAAAAGTTGTTTTAAAAGGATTGATAAAATACTCTCAAATCTAGAAGATATAGAAATTTCTTTTGCAACAAAGGACTCGCATAAAGTGTCACTGAAATGACTCTGAAGAAAGTAAATCGTAATTTTTTCCCTAAGATAACAATATAACAAGAAAAAGACATTCTTGACAGGAAAATAGAAAATTAGCAACTAAAAAGGTTTAAATGTCTTTTCTTACATAATCATAAATTGTTTGGCTAATGTGGAAGCAATACTTTTGTGTCCTTACAAATAAAAATAATAAATCTTTTGATTAGAATTTAAAAGCTATTTTTTAATTGCATACACTATTTCTGTTTCAGCACTACTTAGTGTTTATAACTTATAAACGAAAAGTCATTTCAAATGCAGAGATAATAAAATTTTGATTTTAGAGTTTTAAAGGAAAAACAATTCTACAATCCTTAAAAAACTGAATGGATTTTCAAGAGTTGTACAAGTTAACGTTTGTGTCCATCAAAATTATGCAGTTTAACTGAAGCTCTCAAAGTCCTTAATCAACAACTATTACAAACAAGTATCAGTTACACGTTACAACACATTGTCCTGCATGGAATAATCAGAGAAATAAAAATGTTTACAGCTGTGAATGTTATAAAAAGATACTGATTTTTCTAAGCAGATATTTTTATGATTATTTAATTATTAAAAATATTTCAATTTTGTAAAAAAGTGAATCATTCATTATTAAATGACATCATACACAACTTTTATTTTATATTAAGGAAAAGAAGTTTATCCCACACAAACAAAAAATCTGATAAACTATTTTAAATTTTTTTATTTCTTTTTGGAGTTGCATTATTTTCTCCTTTCAAACAGGAAAGTTACAGGGAACTTTGTATCTATTCTTTAAAATTGTAAACTTATCTAAGCCATTCCTTAGTCAAATCAACTTGAAATGCAATATTCACAGTAGCCAAATCTTGTTATGTGACCTTTTAGCATTTCCTCATGAATGCTACTTAATTCTGTATAAATGCTCATACATAAATTGTTTTGCTTTCAGCTTATTTGCTGGATATACCAGCAGCTACTCCTAATACACTGGATTTTCCAGTCATAACAAGATGAAAGAACATACAGTATCCCACTAACAGGTTTACATTGTTTGAATGTTAATAGCAGAAAGTATTACAGATAATCTGAAGGAACTTTTTGTACATGGATCTGTCATGATTAGGGTTTGTTTTTTATTTTATTCTAAGTTCAGTTGCTAGTAGTGACAAGTTACAAGATGGCCGGGAACCTTCCTGGTTTATCAGTGTGATGCAAGTGTGATATGGGATGCCTGACAGAGGACATTTGAGGGAACCAATTGTGCTAGGTGTTCTCCAACTGTACCCAGGTGAAGGTTGGTTGTTTCAACCAGACAGAGCACCATCACATTACATGTGATCATTCCTTGATAAAACATTTGTTGAGATGGAGCTGCTGGAGGATAGGCTGCTGATTAAGTGTCGAATATCAGCCCAGATCTCCTGATCAAATGTCGTTACTCTTTCTGAGGGGAACTGAAAGAGTCTACACCTCAAATTGATGTATGCTGGATGCAGAGGTGGATTTACAAGTTTGGCACCCCTAGGCAGTAGTAAATATAGCACCCATTTAGGGCATTTTTTATATACATAAATTTAGATCTTTACTAATTATTTTTATTTATTTCTATACATGTTATCTTTTTATAGTTCCTTATTAATGTTTTGTAATTTTTAAAATAATTATTCATATTATTATAAGGTACGAAGTAGTATAAACATATTTAATTTGAACTTTAATTCAAAATATTTAGAAAAACTTATAATTATATGAAATTAAAATTATAGATTATAAGTTAAATTACAGACCAGGCTTACAATAATATTATTAAATTAGAAATATTGTAATTTTTTTCGCATCCAAAATCTCGTGCCTGTAGGCAAATGCCTACATTGCCTATGCCTAAATCAGCCTCTAGCTGGATGCCATGAGAGAAGCAATGTTCGTCGATCTCAGTATTCCAGATGTATTTCTACCAATTCAAACATTTTGAACATCTTCAACATCAGAACTCCAAGACGTTTAAATCATTAGTGGTAGTGACTTGCAAAAATCTTATTTTTGTTCGAGTTATTTACGTTCAAACAGAGTAAACATCTTGCTATTAACTGAATGATACATCTCATCGAACACTGTACAAGAATGAATATTCGTGGGATATATCACTTCGCTGGCTGCCTTTTACAGCTATGTATTTACAATATAAGAATCAAATGGTTGAATTTCACTCTTTTGTAAAAGTTGAGAGAATGTGCATCAGAGAGAATGAAAAATGNGTCAAAATTGCTTCCGACTTTCCTGCTTGCGTGTCGTGAGTGTTCAGGGGGAAGTAGGAACCAGTGGCGGTGATTAGGGGAGGGGCGTTGGGGGCAGCCACCCCTCCACTTTTTTAAGGAAAGATACTAAAATTTCATTTTAACTGGCTAAAACTGAGAATTATGAAAAAAATTACACCATCCCCAATGTGGTAGTCACCAATTGTCTTTCCTTTGATTTATTTCGTTATTTAAATCATACTTAGTGCAAATATGCAGAAAATGTCGTGTAAATGAAAATAGTCAATATTTTTTTGCCCATCCACTTTTGATTCCAAATCGCCACTACTGATGAGAGAGAATGAGAATGTGTGTGTGTGCGCGCAGTGGCATAACTATATAAGTCAGGGCCCCTGGGCAAAATGTGATTCGGGGTCCCTCAGTGGCCGCAGTTTTAATGTTTTAGTTATGGTTAAAATAAAAAATATTTGATGATTTTTTAAAGTAAAAATACAATATATCTGGGTAACTATTTAGTGATTTAATTGAATAATATTTACATACCATATATTTTTAATGCGGTAATTATACAAAAAAATCCAATACATTTATAATTTCATACGACATACTTTTGTTTTGGCAAATTTTTTAACGGACTGATGTAATGTAATTTCTTAAATCATTTGTAACCCCATATTTGATGGATATAACACTTAAACCACTCAATTTTTCTTGATACAAGGAATTTCTCGGGTAACTTTTGATGAACTTCAATGTTGCAAACGACCGTTCTGGAGTTGCAACTATACCTGGCAGAGTTAAAATCGCATAAGTGTAGACTTGTCCAGAAAACTGGGCTAAAAAGATCAGTTTGTAAAAATTGAGCATTTGCACAAAGTGAGTCTGGGGGGTCCCTGAGCAATGTACGGGTGTACAGGGCGCTAGTTACACCACTGTGTGTGTGTATGTGTGTGCCTGTGTATGAGAAAGAGAATGAGAGAAAATAAAAACCACATCAAATTTTTTTTCAATTCACTTTAGAAAGGTTGTCAGTTACACAGCGATGGAGGCGTTGTTTCTTGTCTTCGTAGCAGTTCTGGATGGATTATACTAGAATACCATTCAGCCTGTCAGTTACACTCTTCTGGATATTATTCAAAGTACCCAAGTGACGTCCTTTCAAGTTGTTTTGGAACCGGAGGAATATAAAGAAGTCATGGACTGATATCAGGTAAAAAGGGGGTGAAAAACCACAGAACATTTCTTGTCAAAAATTCATCGAAGTACATGCAAGCATTGTCACACACACGACACCCCTTTCGTGATCCTGACTACTACTTTTTAACTCACTACTGACCATTCACACCGTGACTTTCAGCAAGTTCAAAATTCAAAGTAACTACTGTGCAAAATGGAAGGCATCAGCTTTGTAAATTCATGCATAGTGTTGTCAGTCTCCTTACTTTTCTAACACACCTCGTATTTGTGGTTGATATAATATTGCGATTTATGGTAACCAATAGCGTAAAAACAACTCACAAGGTCCCAGGCGGGTGCCTGGAGGTCCCTTGTTCCAGACACACAAGTATGTCTGCAAGCTGTAGTAAGGAATACGTAAAAGAATTTGAAATGTAAATTGTATTTCAATTTGTCAAGAAGCTCAGCTATTATTATAATAAAAATATTACATTTAAGGTCAATTTAACCTTCTTATATTGCTTTCTGTGACCAAGATGGAAGCCTCTTGGAAATGGAGACCTGGGGTGGACCACAGACAGTATAAATTTTATTCCTTAATAATGGGCCCCGTCATTTTTAGCAGCGTTTTTGAAAAAAATAAATAACTCATATTTTGCATGAAGAAGCTTCATAAAACCAAATATTCCACTTGCGTATGTGCAAAACAAAATTACAAATCCAATGGTGTTAACGTTTTTTTCTGCGATTTTTGTTGTGCTCTTCACATTCATTAGAAATCAGGGGTCAATAATAAAAAATCTGATAGTAGGTACTTATATTTAGGTGAACTAATGTGTAAACGACGTCCTGTCAGTACTCACCTGAGCTGTCTCCGAAAATGATATATTCAACACCAATATTAGTCAGTTTACATTATCATTTTATCATCTCCTTGGCAAACCATCTCTTAAGGGTGTCATATTCCCACTGTATTATCTGCCAGATAATTATGTGTGTACCAAGTTTAATTGACATTGCTCCAGACATTATCATCGAACTCTCACTCTCACAAGGGCGCAAACGAATACACACGCACGCTATCAGGCAAAAACAAAGACATACTCTAACGCAAATAATCAATCTTATTTCTATTAAACAAACAACGTATCTTTAATAAATGGCACGCCTGTCTATAATAAGGCACGCTTCCCAAATTTTTGTAATAGTCACGACACGTGAATTCAACTGGATGTAAGCAGTATCCAGAAATATTTTTAAAAAAAATTTATTTAATAATTTCAAAATATTAAAATGATTAAAACTTTAAAATATTTACAATATATTTTAATAGCTTATTTAAAATGCTATTTTATAGTTCAAAAATAAATAAACTACTAAAAACTTATCAAATTTGCAACACAATTGAACAGCATTAAAGAACACAAAAATAAAACAACAAAACATTAATTTAAAAATATTAAAGGAACAAAACAAAATTTCAAAAACCACACGAAACTATAAGTATCCCAGTTCATTCCCTGCCAGATGAAAAATGAACACGCGTTTCAACTGGTGGAAAAATGAGTCCAATTCTATTAGGACATGAGAGGGAATTTCTGCACCAGCTTAAACCAGCTGCTACTTTTCTTTTTCAATTGTCTGCTTTCTTTTACACTTCAATTATTTTTTTAATGATCATTTTCACAATCCAATGGAATTCAAAATAGATTTTATACTTTTAATCTTCCCCCAACTATAGTTCCCAATTCGAGACCATTTGACATAATTACGGTAGAATCCAAAAGATAAGTGGTATTACTGTTATTGCGTTTTTTACGTGAATTTCATCAAAATTTTAAAAACTTATCCCATTATTGTTTAAAAATGCTGATGGATACATTTGATTAGTCATGTTGACTACTGAGGAACAAATACACATCAGATTAGGCACAAAATCCTGCTTATAAATTGCAGAATTAAATGCATATTCCAGTATACTATCGGTTCAAAGCATTTCAGATAAGTTTTATTAATATTTCTTACTTCATTATAAAACTACTCACACGGTTATTATTTTTAAACAATTAGAGTAATTTAACAAAATGCTTCGTTTTCATGAAGTTAGATCACACTAATAATCACCTATTTAATTAGCATTTCATTGAAAATTAACATTTACTTCACATCATCTACCCAACATAATCTCAATTCTATGGAATAAACAAAATAATTTTCATGTTATGGTAGAAGAAAACTGACAAAGCAAACTAGAAGGCACGCTGCACGCAACGCTGTTGCTCTTGTGCTCGTCACTGCACTATGAGCTCGAAACTGAAACAGAATATTTCAGTCATGATAAGTACTATGTCCCACTTCTTTATATTATGCGACAAATTATGTTAAGAGATATTTTTTTCTTCATACAGAATGTATGACAAAGTAAACAGTTATTTGGAAATAACTAGTGCAGTTTAATTGAACTTGTAATTTTGTGTATTCTATCTCTTGACTACAAAACGAAGTGAAAGTGAGATCTACGGAATCCACACATTCAATAAAGTAGCAATAATTATGTTTCAGATCTGATTTGTCTTTCTGTTTCAAAATCATGTGGGCCAGTATCTTCAAATGGGAAAATGTACCTGCTAGATGCTTTTATGCTCCTGAACATGGAAACTTTGATATGGAATATTTTCATACGCGGAAGGACCCAATGGATGGTATGGTCCCTTAGCGATCAAAGGGTGTCTTCCGCTTAGTCGTCGTGTTAGAGATAATAGTAATTTTGAATGCCTCTAGGTTTTGTTCGTGTGCATTGATACCTCGGTCAAATGCCATTCCATATCAACTTAAAAAATATTTTATTTTAATTTTGGCATACACATAACTAATGTCGTAACCGTTCCAAATTGCCTTGTTTTTAATTATTTTCAATTTTGGTTTTTGAGTTGTGTAATTTAATGTTGAGCATTTTTGACTTATACAGATGTTTGAGTCTTTCGCAGTATCCCAGGAACGACTCATTTTAGACACATTTTGAATTCATTAAGTTCATCATGAACTGTTTGTGTCATTCAGTAATCTTTACTATCTCAATTTTCTTCTTCTATTAGACACTAGTCTTAATTTCAGCAAGTTACAAGACGAATTTCAAACTTTTGGAATTTTTTTAAAAATCTTATACAGAAATCTGTATAGAGTTAAAATTTTTCTCACTTATTGACATGTCTATAGAGTTTATTTACAAACGTTTAAAGACTGATATGGCAATACTTCAAAACCTAATATTATTATCAAAAATAGTATTTTTTGATAATAATAATAATAAAAATAGGTTTTTCATGTTAAATATCTGATGGAAAAGTCCTAAAAATATGAATCTTGAAAGATTTGTAGTCTTATAGGATATAAACATGGAGTAAAAATTCATGACATATTGAACTGATTTGTGCATGGCAGTTGCTTTAAAATTGCTTAAAATCATTACAAAGTCTACAAAATTATTACCTTACAGATGTAAAAATGTGGAATAATAATAATTAAACCAAATAAAGTTATTAAAAGTAGTAATATGTCAAAGAATAATAGTAATAGAACAAGCAGGAAACATTTTAATAATAAACGTCCGAACTTTCCTTATTCTTCAAGTCCAGTTCCCCTTACTCACTTTTGCATTAATAACCAGGATAATCACAGAAGGTATTTTTTGATAAGAGTTTTATTATTTGACTTCACTGAACAAAGGAAGCTCTTTAGGCCTGTATTATCCTTAAATTTGTTCTTGTGAAATTTTTTTTTCTCATCACAGTTGTATTCTCATTCACTAGAAATCGTATAAACCAGCGGACCACGAAACATTTTATGAAGGGGGGGGGGGGGCACAATTAGGTTTGAATTAATATTTGACATGGCATGTCTGGTGAAAGAAAACAGAAAATTGTGTTCTGAATTACCCCGTCATACATCAAGACATGAAAATATTTTATTATTAAACAAAATATTAAAATAAGTTTTAGAAATAAAGGAGCACACTAATTTATCCAGCTTGGAATAATATAAATTTGTTGTAGATCAAAATTTCACGTCACAAATTAATAAAAATGACCTATTAGTTGTATTCGTCAGGCAACATTTGGTCAAATCCCATTCTATCCCGGTCCGATGGATGGAATGGGTATATAAAATGGCCCGCGGACCAAGATAAGTTGGACAGTGCTGGTATAAACCATTGATTGGCTCGCAGACTTTTAAGATCCGGTATCCATCTTCACGCGATCCACAAGTACACTTCCAGTGATGAAAACGTAAAATTGTTTTGGTTAAACCATTATTGCAACAGATAAAATCTGACGATGCCGGAGAACGGGAAACTGTATTCATTAGTTTATGGTAAAGCAGTAGTAGTAAAGTTTGTTCATTGTTCTCATGGTCAGTTTGTAACTGCTCTCTTGATAATAAATTATTTACATATTTATTGCCAGTCTCAATGACTTGATGTTGTCACAGAGCTTGTGCACAGTGTAAGCAACACTTTTACTTTGCCATTGTTCATTAGAGTAATTTAGTTGTGCCTCACGTTATTTCGGCGGTACTTCGGATTTCTGTAAACTTAGATCCATCGCCAACATCGACCATCAATTCAATGCACTAGCTCTTGTAATTTTTTACAGCAAATAGTCGCTTCAGTGACTACTATTAATATTTTTTAACAGTACGCGAGCGAGTTTCAGGCGTATTATTCGTAGAAGATGGCAATTCGTGTTAGACAACCATATTGCTTTATTTTCGAAAAAGTTGAGTACAGGTTGCGTTGAAGTGCACTTAACTGAGTTATACATTAGAGCATGCAATAAGTCTATTTTTGTTTTTCCCTCGAACAGAAGAGGAAAATCAGTTTCACTGAGATTCTGTCAAATTTCATTGATCCGTTCGAAAGTTTAGGATGCTAACATCTTAATGATCCAAAATGTAATAGCTTGCAGAAATAAAGTTTTTGGGCCCTTTATCACATAAGGCACACCTGAGGATCGATCAGTATTTAGTAAAGCTGTTATAAACCAGCAAACAAAACTTGGCACTAACAACATAATCTTAAAATAAAATGAATGTTTACGTGTTTCATGAGAGATACTCGTTAATCGGCAAAAGGTTTCAGAACTTGTTTCTAGAAAAAGAGCGAAAACTATTTCAAAGTGAGAAGCAATTGAAGTTTCAATCCCGAACTTGGAAAGAAAAAAGTGCATTACTTTTTGCCAACAAGTAGTTCTTAATTTCAAAAACGTGTTCTGTGGTCAATGCTTGTATATTAAAAATATATTATACATTACATATTTTTTATTGAAATCTTGAAAATAATGCGACACTAGTCTTCTAGAAATTAAAACGTTAACAGATAATAAAAAATAAAGAAACACACAAAAGTCACTCACATAATGGACGAAACACTTCGGCTCTCGTCTTCGTCTGTTACGTAGATCCAATACGTCGCTTATGCGCTTCTTTCTCTATTTATTATTTTCTATAACATTTAAGCGTACAACAAAATTACTTGTCATCTAGTTGCATCTACAAAACTACACCGCCTATGCCTCGACGAGCTAGCATATGTGGCGTTGGCAATGCTAAACAATGAGGAATTCGAATTGTTTATATACCCCTAACAAAGCAATCAACACCTATTCTACTTCAACAATGGAATGTTTATCTTTATACATTTAAGACTATGTAAGAAAGATTACGTGGTTCGAATAAAGTACGAGAGCAGCATTAATATTGGAATAAAAAGTAAAAGACTATTTATGACAACAAGGAGGGCAATTACCTAACTTAATTTACATTACATTAAAAAGTTTAAAAGAACAAAAATCATCACAAATCTCAAACCAAGTAAGCCTGCTGACCTTCCGGGAGCTACAGACCAATTGCATGACAGTGTTACTTATAAACTATTAGAACGCCTAATTTATAGTAGAATATGTTCATTGGTCCTGAACAAAGTACCAATAAAGCAAGCTGGTTTCCGGCCAAATCGCAACTGCGAGGATCAAGTACTGGCCCACGCACATTGGACAAGGTCCGCTCTACTATCGGATTTTTTATTATAGACCCCTCACTTTGAACTGCCGTAGATGCCACAAAAGATCGTAGAAAAAACTAATTAACACCATTACATTTGCCTTGTTCTTCTGCTTACACTCAAGTAAAAAATGGTTTTATACTTCGTCGACTTTACTATTTTTTATAAGATAAACTAAGTGTCAAAAATAATTCTTATTCAGCAAATGTTAACTATTATGTTTGTGACAACATTTCAAAATTCCGAACTTCTACATGCAAAATATAATGAGTTATTAACCTTTTCCAAAAACATCGCTAAAAACGACCAGGCACATTTTTAAGGAATCGCCTGGTTCAGCCTACAGCAAAATGCCGTGATATAAAATGAAGTATAAAATAAATTATTTTAATCACATTGGAAATTTCAATTGATACATGACGTCTATGTACTTATTTATTAAGCGTACAACTATTTGGTACGTTCGTTTTTTTTACAAAACAGATTTATTTTATATCGTAACACCATAACATTTGTTCGATGTATAATGATAAGTCGGTGATCACCCCAATTTGGCATCGTATTACCTTCCAATGCTATTAAATTATTTAGATGTTTCTTTCATTTCAAAGATAATTTTAAGTACTAAAATACAGAGAAGCCAGATTTTAATTTAAACTTCTAATTTTTTAAATGATGTTTTTCTCGTGCGTCTGACGAAGAAATTACACGATAGCATGCATTGAAAATTTGGTCACAGTCTGAAAAATTATGAAAAGTGGAAAAGTCGGGAATTTTATTTAGGAAAAATAATGGCGACATTAATTTATTCGAAATATTTAGCTCAAAAATGATGATTTATTTCTACGATCTGTGTAATATTTTACACCAGCGCAGTCCAACTTAGCCCGTGGGCCATTTTCTATACCTTTCGATCGATCGGGTTGGCACAGGATGAGGAATGTTGCCCGAGAAATAAAACTTACGGGTCATATTTATTTGTAACGTGATATTTTCGTTCTCATCAGCAAATTTACATTATTATTTTATTTCACTTCATGTCTTATAGTGAGGTTCGGTTATTTCAAGCTGAGAAAATTAAATAACTTATTTCATTATTTTTAGCAATGATATTTAATATTTAGTACGATAATAGAATATTTTTATATAGTAATGTAGGATGGGTAATTCCAAACAATTTTCTATTAGTTAAAGTTTCATGGTACCAATTTGTACGTAAGATCTTGGTTTGTTTGAGAACACTTGACTGATCTTAAAATATTTGTATTCTTGTTAATGTACCCATAACATACAATCGTAGCACCAACTTGCGTCGATTTTTATTGGTATATTTATTATGGCTGATGAAACTAACAATTCGTTTGTCTCAGAAAATCTGTTTGGAAAACATTCTAACAGCTGACATCAAACAGTTATGGTTAAATACATTTAAAAATCTTTAAATTTATTTACTGTTCTTAAAATTAAGAAATACACTAAATATAACCGAATTGTTGTAGAAATTAAGAGCAGGGAATCATTACGCGACGCCCTCTTTGATGGCGAGATACTACGTGCTGCCGTTTCACAAACTATAATAGTTTTAAACAACGTTTCGACTGTGGGCACAGTCCTCATCAGGTGAAAGACAAGTTTTAAATTAAAAAATACAACAAACGTTTCAAAAAAGTCTGGAAAATGATGAAATTGTTTTATTGAAGAAGTAATCAGACAAACTATTCTTTATAATACAATAATACCACTTTTAATGGTGTCGGATAATATTTTTTTAAAAAGTTAAAGAAACGTAAAAAAATCTCTTACAGTAAGTTTCTAAAGTTGCATTCTAAATAAATATAAATCTGGGTTTTTGAATTTTGAAAAAAATTATGAATTAAATAAAAGTATTATAATGCTCTTGCTATAGTTGTTGGGATGACAAAGAATGGCCGTAGGCCCCACTGTTGTCTGCGAAGAGAAGGAAATTAACACAGGAGCTGATCACTGTGTGCAACTCGACACCGACCTCCCGCGAGACCCTTATAATGCTCTTAGATATTTCTTGACCATGGTGCGCAACTGCGCCGTATCCAATTTTATCAGCTCCAACTTTTTACTTGCACCTATTTTTGATATCTTGCCTAGTTTTTGATTTTTTTAAAGTTTTACGGTCCTTTTTGACGCCCCCCCCCAGGGGGGCCCACCGGAGTGTCCGACTTTCTTTCCCCTTTAAAGTGACCCCGAAACCTAACTTTCGTGCCTGGAAGATTTCTTTCCAGTGAAAATCTTTATTTAACGGTGTTAGTTCTATTGAGATTGATAATATAAGTCATTTAGGCCCTGTATAATTATTTTTCTTAACATTAATATTATAAAGCTTACATGATAATAAAGGGATAATTTTAGTACATAGTTTTTTGTTTGACAATGTAATGGGATTTTCATAGTGTCTAATAATATCTTAAAAATCTCAAATCAAGGAAACGACTTACACCACTGATTCTCACCAGATCATATATACAATTGCTTGTCCTGACGGACTGATAGATTATCAAGGCACAACCTGAACCACTTAAGCTAGAAATATGAACCCCAAAACACCCCTAGAAAAGGAGATGACATGTAAAAAATTATTGTAAAATACGTATCTCTGATGCATCCAGTTATAGGCGTTGCTGAGATTAACAGCGTTAATTTTGTGTATTTTCTGATGTCTTCGTTTATTTGCAGAAACAATACTACGCAAAAGTGATTTTTTTTGAGGTTTTAGGGCTAGTCAAGGTCAAGGTAAAGTGATTATATGTCGAATTTTCTTCTTATGCTTTTCTTTTTGTTTAATCTCTCAATTTGAACTCGCAAATACGAGGGTAGGCTGAAAACTAATGCACACATACTTGTAGAGCGCGAACGAAATGACCTTCAGAAGCGGCCCAGGTGGCATGTGGAAGTAACATTCCCCCTCAATGCGCATACGCAGGTTTGAAGTCGTTGCGTTCAACCAGTGAATTACGAGAAGCGGAAGTATGGAGGCGAGTTCTAATGCTATGCCAACGCGAGTTAAACAGCTTGCGGTTATCGAATTTTTAACTGCTGAAAAAGTGACTCCCACAAATTCATCGTCGTTTAAAGGCTGTTTATGGTGACGATGTTGATGGATCTACTGTAAGTCGATGGGTAATAAAATTTCGTGGTTGCGAGCCTTGAAAAACCCGTTGACAACTTTATTCAAAATGACCGGCGAATCACTCAAAAGCGTATCGCAAACCATATTGGAATATCCAAAGGAACGAGTCTGTTTCATTATTGAACGATACCCTAAAATCTGTGCACGATGTCTCACAGGCGAGAACAAACAGCGTCGATTGGAATGCTGCGAGCTACTTTTGCAGAACTACCGTGACGAAGGAGATGACTTTCTTTTGAATAGTGGCGGGGACAAGTCATGAGTCCATCATTACGATCCAGAAGAGAAAAGACAGATCGCTGAATATCGATTTTTTTTGTGTGGGACTTCACGGCTCATGTCGACATCAAAGGTCATCGGAGCCCGAAAAACTTGTACAGGTAGGGAAAATGCAGTTACGCACTGGGGAGAGCCAATGAATATCGACATCAGTCTTCTCTTCAGACGAAGAAGTTCAAAATACAACAATCCGCAGAAAACTTCTTTTGACTGTTTTGGGATGGTCACCGAGTTTATGTGACCGACTTTCTGGAAGGAGGGACATTGGTAAATTCTTCTCAGTACATAGTCTCTAAAACACCCCCGATGTCGACTTTGTCCTGTTAGAGGCAGCCTGGCGCGAATAATCTTGCAACATGACAACGCTCGTCCACACACCTCGCCCGCAATAAGAGGTTCTGCGAAACCTGAAGTTTGAACCGATCCACATCCTCAATCATCCGATATTTCGTCTTGCGACTTATTTCCTCTATTCAAGAGACCTCAAGGGTAAACTTTACACCTCGGACGATGAGGCGAAGCCAGCTGTCAAGTCCTGGATTCGAGAAAAGTTGGAAGAAGTTTTCAGTGACGGAATGAAAAATCTTGTTACACGTTGGGAGAAATGTGTTAGCCTTAACGGTGACTTTGTTGAAAAATAAATATATGAAACTTAAGAATTGTACTTTAATCTACTTTTTGCCCGATCTTGCTATCTGTTTTTGTTCGCGCTCTACAAGCATGTGTGCATTATTTTTCAGCCTACCCTCGTATTATTATATTTTACACGTTTCCATATAATGTTTTATTATCTGTGGACACTACATTAAAGTACGGATTTAAAAAATTTTATTTGTGAAACTATATCTTCGTTATGTAATAATTTAATATTCACAGCACTTATTACCATTGCATAGTAAGTTAGTAGCATAATTATTTCTCAATTTAATGCAACCTTGACAGTGCTTCATTAACCGTATTCTCTGTGCTAATTAACATTTGTTTTTATTATCGTTGAAGTAATCATAATATAAAAGGATTACTGTTATTATTCACGTAAATTCATTTCTCTTAATTCGCGAACAATACGAAACTCAACACCCACACATAGTCGCCATTCAGCGTGATCTCCTTCAAATTTCATTACATCAGGTACTGACGTATTCTATTCACAATTGAATTGTTTATTATACCGTTTAAGTCTAAATTCAGTACCCAAGGGAAGACGACACCCCTTGCACCCTTAAAGGGAGGGGGGTGAAAAAGAATATGACCGCGAAAAAATATTGCAAAGGACCTATATAACCAATGTCGTTATGTCTTAAGTTCAGATCACATGGGAGCACGGTACCCTCAATAATTCATATAAAAAGAAAATATCTACTTTAGACAACTTTTGTACTGCTTGATTATAAATATAAATTTATTGTCAAAAAACAGTACAGACTGCGTATGACCACGTGGAGGACNTACTCTCCGGAAGCAAGCAAGGGACCATCCCATCAATTCCGATCAAGGGCCCTAAGGCAGAGGCGGATTCAAAAATTTCAGCAAAAGTTCCTAGATAAGATAAAAAGTTAGCTGCGAGTTATAATACATATATAATGTAAATATGTTTGTAATTTAACGCAAATATGTTTGTAAATTTACATGTATTTAAGTCAATATTATGTCACACTAATGTTTCTTTCTAAACATATCCTTTAGAAAATAAAATTACTTGATTTTTAATTGAAAAATATGTACCTTTATTTAAAATATAAATATTTTAAGGGGCGGCAATTTGTCTTTTTACCCGGGGTGACGTAACCGCTAGAGCGGGCGCTGCATTGAGAGAGAATACAAAGAGGAAGAAAACGGGGTGGTATTTATAGGCCTCACAGCGACAATGGTACGGTTTGGAGAGAGGGATTGTTGTACAAACATTTGAAGGTCACTAAAAGCAAGAAAATAACAATGTTTGTAAATAATATATCAGGTACATTATCTCAAATAGTAACGGATAATAAAATGAGCAAACCAAGACTTCTGAATAATGGTCTCACCCAAGGCTCAGTACTGGCACCACTCCTCTTTAATCTCTACTTCTCTGACATCCCGAGCACTTGTGCACGCAAGTATGGGTACGCAGATGACCTAGCCCTCGAAGTCCAGCATAATGACAACTTGCATTGAAGATACACTGTCGACTGCCCTTAACACTCTCACGTAATACTTTAGCCAATGGCGGCTGATTCTTAGTACGAGCCCCAAAGCCACCCCCCCGCCAAAACAACAAACTGAATCATGTCTCTTGCACCTAAATAATAAAATGACAGTATAATGTGTGAAGGCACACCCCTACCGCATAACCCCCATCCAAAGTATCTAGGCGTGATTTTGATCCAAACACTCTCCTATAATAAACATCTAACTTGTCATCAAAATTAAGGGCACGCAATAAC
The DNA here is from genome assembly GCA_002313205.1 of Laupala kohalensis. NCBI lineage: Eukaryota > Metazoa > Arthropoda > Insecta > Orthoptera > Trigonidiidae > Laupala > Laupala kohalensis. The sequence goes on along the minus strand of NNCF01130302.1, from coordinate 174,492 downwards.
TACTCCATAAACTGGCGGGCTAAACCTGGGGTGTCGATCCTACCACTTAACGCATCTCAGTTTTCAGCTTTATTTTCTCAAATGCGGAATACTGCTCATCAACGTGGCTCAACAGCTGCCAGCCCGTAAAGTCGATAGTGTCCTGAATTAGGGCATGAGAGTGATTTCAGGTTGCATCAAATCAACACCCACCGAATAGCTGCCTGTGTCGGTCCCTGAACTTCATACAAAAAAGATCTTAATGGATATAAGAAAATACAAGAAAACCCAGACCTTCCTATCCATCAGGATATAAGTTAAACAAACTCAAATCAAGGAACCCTGCATTTAAAACAGCACAACTAATGGATCAGAATCTGAATAGCGGAATCTAATGGATTACACAATGGCAAGTGAAAGTCGACCTAGTGTGGCACCCTCTGCTAAATCCTCAAAAACGGATTTATTCTCCCTCGCAGAACCTGGGCCTGTCTTTAGACTCTATTTATTGTGTTTAAACGGCCCGTGGTTGGTGTAGAACTATACTCCACAAGTGGTACAGGAGCCCCGGCGTGATTGTGGTGACGCCCTCCAAACTGTGCGGCATATAATACGAGTGTCCACGAAGAGCGTTCCCTGGCACCAAAGACATCCTCTCGGTGGCCTCAGTAAGTGCTGTTCAATGGCTGAATTTGCTCGACCTATTGCTGCGATTTATTTCTAGCCAAGTAATGTTTTCCTTTCTAATGACCCTTTTCTTTCTATGTATTTAATGCATGATTTAATATTCATATTTATTTTGTTGAGATGTAATTTTATGAATGTTTCAAGCGTATGACTAATGCCATAAGATAAATAAATAAATTACATTATTAAAAAGTTTTCTACATAAATACACTCTTACTAAAATTATTTTCTCATATACTATGAAATGTAAACTTGCGATAACCTAATTTGTTAGTACATAGACCCGATACAAAAGAACATTCATGGCGAAGTTTCGTATATTGTAGCGTTTCTTCCAAAACCTGTTTGACATGACATACAGTATGAAAATTTTTATTTCTTTCTTTCGTTTATTGCAGTACGTTTCCCCATCTAAATCCTCGTCACAACGTTACAAACATACAATAACGAAACATTGATTTGACTTAACAGTAATGGAATCGAGTCGACACATCTTCCACTGTTATTTCAATGGAAACACATTTCATCATATAATCTTTGCGCTTGTACTACTAGACAAGTTTATGGAACTCCAGTGAACTAATTATGGGAAGATTTGACTAGTTCAGTAGCAGAAACATTCTAATCGTTCACGGTTTGTTTGAAGGATGTACCATTCGCCACCAAATTTCAAGTATTTCATGTATAATGAGTGGAATCCAGAAATACTGCCGGTTTTATCACAATTTAACAAAATTATGTTTGTTATAATCAAAGAATTAAGATACAATTGCTTGATTTATCAGATGTTACACACTAGCAGGTTTTCATGGCCAGCGACTTATCCACACCATTTTGTGTGCAATTTACAACCTTTCATTATTTACGAGCGCCCTATGCTGTATGCTGAAAAAAATATTTGCATGTTGCGAAACTCCTGTCCCATAATACAGCAGTCAGGGCCTTCCATTGCGTACGTAGTTTCTTCGCACATTGTTTTGGATTAAAAAGTTCGTATAATGAGGAAAACCCCAACGCAATTTCTTCATTTCGCGTTCTGTGACAAGGGTTGTTTGATTAAAAAGAATTTTAACATATCTAACAATACTAATAGCCTCATTTAAATTTTTCTGATCAATTGAAACTTTATTCCTTTTCATGGCACACAATATATAGTCTGTCCAATAAGTCTACATACTGATTTTCTCACGCCCAATGGAAGATGTGGAGGACGGTCCCGCTGGGTCTGAATGGTGGTGGGGGGTTTGTAGTAAGCAGGAAAAATTGGTTTAGTTGCCTTTAGAGATTCTAAATTTCGTTCACAAGAAGGAACGAGTCGTTCACTCCCTCTCCGGAATCGTTCTCTCAATGTCGTTCCATCGTTCACATGTTTTCTCGCTCGTCAGTAATTGCAAGGGGTGGGGGAGAAGTTAAGAATTTCACATTCTCGCGCCATATAATATATGAGAGAATATAAGACATATACATCAGAAATAGTTAATAAAGGCAATTATATCAGAACTATGTAAAGAGGGAAATTTGAAATATTACGTATCCCACATTCTTGTGCCATATCCATATCAGAATAAAACGAAATGATTTGAGTTCACATTAATTTTATTGTGATTTTTTTTATATCTTTTTATTCCTTGTGCACGACAATTAAACGATTTGAGTCAAAGATGCCACTTTGCTTCTGGACCACTGTAAGAACTTCCCTACCCAGTGTAGTGTGTTGGTACTAGCAATGGAGCATAGTGACTAAGGAACGATTGGACTGTGTCGGACTCGTGAACGGCGTTCGGAGCAGGAACGACAGCCGGACTCGTGAACGGCGTTCGGAGCAGGAACGACAGCCGGACTCGTGAACGGCGTTCGGAGCAGGAACGACAGCCGGACTCGTGAACGGCGTTCGGAGCAGGAACGACAGCCGGACTCGTGAACGGCGTTCGGAGCAGGAACGACAGCCGGACTCGTGAACGGCGTTCGGAGCAGGAACGACAGCCGGACTCGTGAACGGCGTTCGGAGCAGGAACGACAGCCGGACTCGTGAACGGCGTTCGGAGCAGGAACGACAGCCGGACTCGTGAACGGCGTTCGGAGCAGGAACGACAGCCGGACTCGTGAACGGCGTTCGGAGCAGGAACGACAGCCGGACTCGTGAACGGCGTTCGGAGCAGGAACGACAGCCGGACTCGTGAACGGCGTTCGGAGCAGGAACGACAGCCGGACTCGTGAACGGCGTTCGGAGCAGGAACGACAGCCGGACTCGTGAACGGCGTTCGGAGCAGGAACGACAGCCGGACTCGTGAACGGCGTTCGGAGCAGGAACGACAGCCGGACTCGTGAACGGCGTTCGGAGCAGGAACGACAGCCGGACTCGTGAACGGCGTTCGGAGCAGGAACGACAGCCGGACTCGTGAACGGCGTTCGGAGCAGGAACGACAGCCGGACTCGTGAACGGCGTTCGGAGCAGGAACGACAGCCGGACTCGTGAACTGCGTTCGGAGCAGGAACGACAGCCGGACTCGTGAACTGCGTTCGGAGCAGGAACGACAGCCGGACTCGTTAACTGCGTTCGGAGCAGGAACGACAGCCGGACTCGTGAACGGCGTTCGGAGCAGGAACGACAGCCGGACTCGTGAACGGCGTTCGGAGCAGGAACGACAGCCGGACTCGTGAAATTTTTACGTTCTGAAACATCAGTTCTCGACGAATTATGTCACTATTAATGGTTATATTGGAATATTGTGTGGATAATGTGTGTAAAGAACAATATTGTTGGATTCTCTATTCGAGGATATAAAACAATATATACCGATCATTTTCTAAAAAAGTAATGAAAAAATCACAGAATTCAAAAACAATGTTTATGAAAAACTTTTGATTGATTTATTGAATCCAGTATTGTTGAATATATGACATTTAGATGGGCTGAACGCAATATTTGTTGTGACAGTTTTTCAGTTGCAGGCGTTAAAGTGTTCAGGTTTTTTGTATTCCAATATGTTAACGTTACTTCTTATTTTGTTTTTATTATTTGCTTATTCTGATGTAATCTATAAAGAGGCTTGGCTATTATTAAACAGATATATTTTCTACGATATCACTCAATTTTCTGGAATACCTAAATGTAGCGAAAAATTTTAATATTTAGATGAACGAAGAACGAATGTTCACCAAATGGAATGATTGAGGGTGAACGATTCACTGAAAAAACTCGTTCCCTTGGAATTGTTCGTTCACGAACGTCACATCTCTAGTTGCCTCAGAGCCTCAGGTGAGTGGATCGCTTGCAGTGCAACTGCTGAAATCACGTGTCACGGATCAAGATGCAGTGAAATCTCGAACAGCGTCAAGTTTTGTGTCAAACTCGGCAAAACAGTTACCGAGACGATTAAAATGCTTCAGGTTGCTTACGGAGACAAAGCCATGAACAGGACAAGTGTGTTTGAGTAGCATAAAAAATTTAAGGAGGGTCGAGAAGACATTCAAGAAGAAACGCGCAGGACGACCGGTTTCAGCAACAGCCGATGAAAATGTGGCGAAAGTGCATCAAGTGAACAGACGGTCAACTGCCAATTTTACAAGGGTGTCATCGAACGTTTGAAAAAAGGGTCGTCTGCGTCCACCTGGAGATCGCCATCACGACAATGCACCCAGTCACACGTGATTTGTAGTGAACGAGCTGCTGGCCAGGCTCGGCATGTCAACGCTGCCCCCCTACAGGCCAGATTTGGCTCCCTGCAACTTCTACCTTTCCCCAAGTTGAAAGGCAACCTTAAAGGACACCATTATGGAAGCACTGACGCAGTTCTACAGGCTGCGACACGACATTTAAACAGCATACTAGTCGAGAAATTCCGGAGCACACTTTCAAACAGTTTTCGTCACTTCGCTGGATATGATAGCGCGAAAAGCATTCCTTCGAACGCTTTGAATCATTTCCGAAGTCACTGGACGGCCTAGAGCTGAGTGAAGGAAGAGTTTATTTCCTAACCGGTGATGTGACTTATACTGTTAGAATTTTCTGTTGTATTATTACAAATAAAGCGTGGGAAAATATTATCATGCTCGTGACCTGTGTATTTACAGTATTAAGAAAATGCAACAACTAATATAGCGAAATTACGTTACGTTATTGAGTTATCTTGTAGGCGTTAATTTTGAATTAGCCCGTAAGGCATTTGAATAAAGAGTTTTAATTAGAAAGAGTGGGGTACACAAGATTTTTACTCGTTTTACATGTTTTATTAGTCTTATTTCACACTTTTTAGTCTGTTCACATTTGTGGTTCGTTGGAAGTGATCTCGAAAACGGCACTGTTTTGATAAAACTTTCAAGATAGTAGTATTGTGGGATGCAAATAACATAGGATAGCGTTAGTACTTGTTTTACAACAGAAAATTTTATATATTCCAAACTTTCAATTGTTAACCCAAACGAGTTTCTATCTCAAGTTTTCTACCTTGAGATTATTCCAATCATCAAAAAAGGTTGGGGTGAAATGGAGGGTGGAATGTTTTATGTATGTATTCCTCCATAATTCTAGAGTGCCTGGATCAATTTCAACCAAACTTAATACATATATGACTATGTAGCAACAAGCACTGTGGGGTAAGACATCCTTGGCACCCCTAGAAAGCAGATGAACAAATAATGAAAAAAATCTAATATCGAAACCGATATTAAGTTGATATTAGGTGTCCTTAGAATGTATATGGACGTCTCCGATGCTTTGTAAATTCACAATCAGTCCACTTTCGAAATAATATACCCTCAGCATCTATCGGGTAGGGGCGGGAACAGGGAAGCAGTAACAATACAAAAATACCGATATTGGTGTTGAATGCATAATTTATAAGACTAAGTAGAGCAGAGTCACACTCTCAATGCCGCTTAACCCCATGATCACCCCCATGAGGAAATATACTCCCTAAGGGAATGGGATGGAATGTAAAAATAAACGAAAATGACTGATATTAGTGTTGAGGCCATAGTTTTCGGAGCAGCTAAAATAGAAGTGACATTCTCGAAGACGCCCAAGTCCTAAATCAGTCCGTATAATCCCCAACACCCCTAGGGAACGGGATGCAATAAAAATTTATCGAACATGACATATCACTGACGAGTCCATAATTTTAGGCGTCGCTGAGTGAAATACCGAAATTGTGCAAATCTAAATTCAGCCCTCATGGAAGAAAGACACCACTGGCACCCCTTGCGGAAGGGGTGGAAATGTGTTAATGGATTAAAATTGAAAACTTACTTTGAAATTTTTTTTTTTTTAAAGGAAATTTGTATCGGATCCATAGTTTTAAGATTGATGAGATTTTTAAACCAACAATATCAGTAGTTTAAAATTGAGATCACAGAGGCACGGTATCCTTAAGAGTTGGGGGGTGGGGAGTTTTTTTTTGTGGGACTTTAAGGGCTCGTCAACATCAAGGTCATTAGTGGGGAGGGCTTGACGTAGAAATAAAGTAACAAGACGATATTAGGGTCGTCAATAGTTTTTGAGTATTCTGAGAAGACTAATCGTATTTCTAATGACATTATGTACCCTACTGACTACATGATCAGTGAAAATAAGGGTCTGAAGATGCACATCAATACTACCAAACCTTCAACATTAATGGATAACATATCAATGGGAATGCGAGAAAGAAACTTGCAGACATAGTACCAAATTCCCGTGAGCATATCAGCTAGTATTATATAATCACAGTTCTTGAACATGTTAATTTATCTTGACAATTAAGTGTCAAGTTCTGCTTTTGTGTCAAGAGGTGATGGGAACGACTGGTTCTTGGGGCCGCCACCGAATGGTACTCAAGTCACGGACAGGGCTCTGGTGGAAGCGTCGTCGCCTCTACAATATCGCTGAATGGTTAAGAATCCTACGGAATATGATAATGTTTCATCATCTTCTGTAGTACTCAACAGTCATGGCAAGAATAAATAATTTTCACAAATGACAAAAAATATTAGCTACTTCGATACCGCTGAGCGGCAGAGTTTGGGTTTAAACCCTGCTCGGGCGAACTAGATGAGGTTTTCAGCATCCCTGACCTACTCCAGACAAATGTCAGTTCGTTTCCTTAAGTTCCCCGGCAACGCAACATCTCTCCTCCATAATTCCCTCACCCAATTCACGATAAAGTGGAAGAGCAGGCCTCATGGCCTGAACTTCGCCATAAGACATGAAATAAAAGTCCACACACACAGCACTGAGGCAAATGTCCAGACTAAAAAAATTACTAATCCTTTTAAATATTTTATTTTTAATTACAAACTTTAAAAAAAGTATAGTGTCACATAGGCACTTCTAAAAGAAGATCTAGAGTAAATAAACAAGGAGAATGTTTCCAACATTGTAATGAAGAATCCTCGTCAAAGAAGTGCCCGATCTCTCCCTATTCTTAAGTTCTGTCCCCATTACTCCCTTCTGCATTAAATATCTAATTCACAGAACGTAATAGAATGTAATTTTAAGTTTAGAAATTTTCTATTTTAAGGAACAAAGAAAGTTTATATGATTCTTAAATTTGTTGTGAAAATCCCTTTTTCCACCCGCGTGGTAAATATCTGTGGTGCAAACTTAGCCCCTTCTCATGACATTTTTTACGAACATTTTAAAATAGTAATTGTTAGGTAACGGTATTTCTTTTCTTTTGTATAAGCGTGACAAAGGGTATTACTCTATAAATTTAGTGTCTCATTCGAGCTTTCCACGTGGTCACACGCAGTTTGCAAACATTGCTTTTTTGGCAATAAAATTTATTTATTACTTCCCATCAAATTCCTTTGGTTATCCTGATGTTAACTCAATTCTATGGCCCACCAGTCGCTAGTGAATCGTTATTTTATTTCAGAATGCATTGCCTTGAAATAAAAACAAGTCTTAAGAGATAGCACACCTACGTTACCATAACCTTACTAAAAAAGGAAAGTTCTCTTATTTTAAAGACCTGATACGTATTAGTAATGATGCATTATCTCAAAACTAGCAGTAGTTCCTCTTGTTATTGCTTCCCAGTCCCAAAACTTTCTATCACTTCGTTAGCGATGTCTGCTTGATTCAGCAATGACCTTGCCCTGGGTCGGTTTGAGTCAAGATGCGATAAGAATGAAGACAAGGTCGCCAGAGTTTAGCTCAGTGGAAAGGGACTGGGGACGTAGGAATTCTTCCGACAACTGCACTGGATTTTGTTTATGAAAGTCAATTAAAAGAATGTACGCAGAACGTTTTTTTTTGGTGGGGCTTTAGGGCTCGTCAACATCAAAGGTCATTAGAGCCCTTGCAAGTAGGGAAAAATGCAGTTTCGCACCATAGAGAAGAGCCGTAGTGACTCTTCCCCGTGTGTGGGACTCGCCGAATATCTCGACCATACCCACTAAAAAACCCTCCTGAAATCAACAAATATCTAAATAGAAAGATGAAAGAAAAGAAAACAGAATAAAAATACATTAAATCACAAAAAAAAGGAAAAACAATTTTTTAAATATTATATTTTCGAATTACAGAAACGAACAATGAAAACAAGGAAGACAGTAAAGATGAAAAGGGAATGAATTTTTTTTTATTAAACCCTCCTGAGAACTTGTGGGAGGAGCCCCGATCTACTCATAAAATTCAATAGTTTGTTAACATTAACCGTTTCATTTCCGAGAATTGTTGGTAAATCTGCATCCAGACCAATTTGTCTCCGTATACTTGAGTATCTTCTGCAATCAGTTAGTAGATGACGCACTGTCAGAGAACAGCTACAC
>NNCF01130302.1:153418-165279 GCA_002313205.1 Laupala kohalensis | reverse complement strand
CTGCTACTGAGGCACTTCAATAAATTCAGAGATTTTAATGTTCTTGCTCTTAGGTCTGTTAGATGTTCAATCCAATTCAATCTCTGATCGAAGATCAGACCTAAGAATTTCACAAAAGGATAGAATTTTAGAACGTTTTTCCCCAGGGCAAGGTGAGGTTCTGCCAGAAGACTTGGTCTCCTACTGAAAAGAACACAGCGTGTTTTCTCAGCAGAGAAACGAAAACCTGTCGTTTTCGACCAGTAGTATAATCTATTCAGGACGAGTTGGATTTGTCGCTCCGCACCTGTGACACTCTGTGATGAACAGAAGATAGCAAAGTCATCGACAAAAAGAGAGTAAGACAGGATTCTTTACAGTAGACGTTATGCTGTTTATGGCCACTGCAAATAAGGTGACACTCAAGACTGAGCCCTAAGGAACACCGTTCTCTTGAAGAAGATCGGAAGTGTCTCTTCCAATTCTATAGCGGAAAGAACGTTGATCCAAAAAGGACATAAGCATCAGAGGCAGACGTCCTCTAAATCCCCAGGCATAGAGTTGTTGTAAAATGCCATGACGCCAAGTAGTATCGTAAGCCTTCTCGATGTCAAAGAATATTCCGATGAGATGTTGTCTTCGGACGAAAGCATCTTGAATTGCTGATTCCAGGAGAAGTAAGTTGTCCAGGGTGGAATGGAACTTCCTGAAACCACACTGAGATCGACTCAGCAAGTCATGCCGTTCAAGATACCAGACGAGACGTCGGTTGATAATTCTCTCCAGAGTTTTACCAACACAACTCGTCAAGGCAATGCTTCGATAACTACTAATGTTCGTTTTGTCCTTACCTGGTTTTAATAAAGGGATAAGCGTTGCTTCCTTCCACGAATTAGGGAATACTCCCTCGGACCAAGAAAGGTTAAAGATATCCAAAGATATTCTTTCGACTCGAGACTGAGTTGTCTTAGCATTTCATAATGAATTGAATCAGGGCCAGGAGCAGTGTTGTGGACTGTCGCTAGAGCTGACTCAAGTTCCCACATAGAGAAGGGAGAGTTGTAGGGTTCCCAGTTGGTAGAACGAAAGTCAAATTGTGTGCTCTCTGCTGTTTCCCTTTTTCTCGCGAAATCAGGATCGCAGTTTGCTGTAGATATTATGTCAGCAAAAGATTCAGCCATTGCTGTTGCCATTTCTCTGTTGTTGGTGAGAACCTGACCCTAATAATTGAGTCCAGATATTGGGACTCGAGAATACCTTCCAGATATCTTTCGGATGGACTCCCATACTTTAGTGGACGATGTTGTTCTCTTAATGGTGCTTAGAAACGCTTTCCAGGAGGTGGATCTGGATTCTTTGATAGTTCTGCGCGCTTTTGCTCTAGCAATCCGATATGCGGCGAGGTTTTCCGGAGATGATCTAGCTTTAAATCTCCGCAATGCTCTTCGCCTTGCCCGAATGGCAGATCGACATGCGTCGTTCAACCAGGGGACATGAGGTCTTCGCGGAAACATGTTTTCGGAATGGATTCATCAGCGGCGTGATGAATCACCTGGGTCAGATGGTCGACCCTCTCTTGGACACTACCAGTTTCTCTGAAGACAGACAGAGAACGGTACTGTGTCCAATTAGCCTTACTGATAATCCATTTCTGTGGCTTGCATTCGGAAATAGTCGCACGTTCCTGCAACGACAACCAGATAGGATGATGGTCGCTACCATGCAGATCATCCTCTACCTTCCATTGAAAGATATCAGCAACTTCAGGGGAGCCAATTGTTAGGTCTATAGCAGTCCATGACCCAGTGGCAAATGCAAAGTGGGTCATGTCCCCGGTATTCATTAAGAATAAATCTTCTCCCTCAAAGAGACAATTCAGCAGTCGGCCCCTCGGGCAAACGCTCAACAAGCCCCACAGTACACTGTGGGCGTTGAAATCTCCCAAGGAGGAGGAATGGTCGAGGAAGCTGATGAATTAAATCTCTGAGGGAGTTCTCCGAAAAATCTCGTGTCGGAGTTAGATATATAGAACACACGGTCATAGATGGATCACTATGAATTTTAACTACTATAGCCTGGATGTGAGTTTGTAGGAGAACAGGTGAGCAGAGAATTGTGTTTCTAACAAACACGGCTACTCCACCTCTTGCTCGATCTCCCGTGGTGTCGTCATATCTGAAGCTGCTGTATCCTCGCAGAGAAGGAGAGTGTTCTGGTGTAAGGTGTGTCTCTTGTAGGCACATACATATCGGATTACGACGCGCTAAGAGTTGTAACTCTTCACGTTGTGTTCTATAGCCATTAAGGTTCCACTGAAGTATGGAAGCCATTAGTGTTTGGAGCCTCCGGGGTCAGGTTCGTGAACGTGTATTTCCGCGTCACCATCGGACAATACACGTTCTGACTCCGAAGAAGAAAGCACAGAGACGTTCTTTTTACGTCTGTGCGATTTCTTGCTTGGTGTTGTACTTGGTTTTATAATTACAGGGTTCAGGGGTTTAGCCCTAGAACCAGGCTTTGTCTTTGTTTGTGTCTTTCTTGATGGTTTAGTACTACTCGTTATTTTTGTAGTCGATGGACGAGCTGCTGCTGTTTTTTCAGTTTTTTCGGGAAGGGCTGAGTCGTTTTTCTTGCCGCATTTGCACTGACATGTGCACGACGTTGTCGTAGACACGTCAGTGAAATCGGTTTGAACGGATATGGTCTTTTTAATAACAGGAGTCTTGGCTGCGGTGGAGTAACTGGTAGAAAATACAGGGTGTAAAGCCCTGTATTTCTTCCGCGCTTCACCGTACGGGATCTTCTCCGTAGTTTTTATTTCCTGCACTTGTTTTTCCTCGAGAAAGGCGACACACTCCCTGCTCCATACCGGGTGACTGCCTGTGCAATTAATGCACTTTGCAGGCCCTGGGCATGAGACGCCGGGTTCGTGTGCCTCCTTTGCGCACTTTCCGCAAGTATCACGTCCCTTACACGATGTTGTCGTGTGTCCAAACCTCTGACACTTGAAACAGCGCAGAGGATTCGGAATAAAGGGACGGACCGGCAGGTTCAGCCATCCAGCCTTCAGTTCCTTTGGTAATTTAGAACAGTCAAATGTAATGATGAAGGAACTGGTCTTCACTATAACACCACTTACCTTCCTCATGATTTGACTGACCTCAACTACATTGTCAGCCTTCCATTCTGCAACAAGATCGTCTGTTGCCATTTCCATAATGTCCCTGCAACTTACGACCCCCTTGCTGCGATTAAGTGCAGCATGGAGTTCGCACTTTACAGGGAACTCGCCAAGCATATTACAATCAAGTAATTTCAATGCTTGTTTGCTTGTCTTTGTTTCAAGCAACATTGTTCCGTTTCGTAATCTTTTAATGGTTTTCAAAGAACCAACGATACCTTCCAAACCCTTAATAATATAGAACGGGGACACTTTTTCAAGTGTCCCGTCTATACGCGACATTACGATATAAACATTCTCATAAGGAATGCTCTTTAATACGCAGAACGGTTAAGTTGTAAACTCATCCTAAGAAAATAAAACATTTCTCATGCATAATTTTTATCATCGTGATTTTATCGTATTTGTAAAGTTATGTATAGGAAAATTTAAAGAATACACCTGACGTTGAACGAGGGTAACTTCTTCGAGAATTTCGAAGCGATCATATCATGATTGCACCTTTCTGTACGCAGCGTTCCTTCTTAAGACTACTTTCGAATGGGGAGAGAATTTGTTCAATCGATAACATCAAACAAACGTGAAGCAAATAAAATAGTTGATCACAGATAAGCCGCTCTGCAACATATCGCTCAAGAAAAAAAGAGCGACAAAAGAAAACTAATGATTAGATCATTCATAATATACTTCAGCATTATTAGACACGTGTTGTACGGATATCAAATACAGATGTTTACTCCGCTACTGATATAAAATCTATCTTTTAATAATGCAACAACAACAAAATGAAAATTTTACAATTAGTTATAAAATATCTATACTTCTTGCGACTTGCCAAGAAAATAAAATTCATAATCAGTAGACAATGATTATCCTAGGACGATATTTTCATTAGGCACACAAAAATTTCTACTTTTCCTTTATGAACTCCATTTTTTTCAGATTTCGCAGTTTCGCAGTGGTTCATGAAACAGTTTCATAATATCATGAAAAACTACTGAAGGTTGTACAAAAACCTTCCCAATTAAATTGCTTTTTAAGACAATTTAATAGCATGTTCACACTATTATGATTGTCGTTAATACGTGCCCTTTCCAATTCTGGTTATTTTAATGAAAATGCTGAAACTACAAAAAGTCTCAGACAAATTATATACAGTAAAATTAATGGCATGTAAATAGATGATTCGCTGATCGATAGAACTTCACTATCCTAAACATTCGGTACATTCTCTACAATATAACAATTATGTCGCGGAAAACAAGTTAAAATATTTCGAAACTAATAACTCCCACTTCAATTCTATTTTCAAAAGTACTGTGTCCGTAAAATTGAAAATAAAAAATATATAACTACAAAAAAACTACATTCCTTCGTCATATGTGCGATACCTTAGAAGATACATAAACGTCGATATTTTGAAAATATGAGATAAATTTTAAAAGCAGGAGTTTTCTTTTTTGAGAAATTTTATAGTAGTATTAGTGCTTCTGATGCTTGACGCCTCAAGCTTTTAAAATGAATATCAACGTTTATGTATCTCCTAAGAACTCGCATATAGGACGAGTGACAAATTTGATTTTCTATTTTATATAAAATTATTTTTCACTCTTTAGTACAGTGCTTTTTATATGACCGCTTTAAAAAAAAAAAAAGGGTTTTTACGTTTATTTTATTTTAGACTTCTGAGTATCAGAAGTAGAGACCCATAAAACTATGATATCAACACAAATATCCATCATTCTTAATGATATTTATATGTCACCTCCTTTGCTAGGGCTACTAGTAGTATATGGAGGTTGATCGTGGACTCACACATCATTAAGTATGACACTATTTATTCAGCGACCCCTAAATTGATTTATTCAACTCCAATTTCGGTAGTTTCGAGTATTTCTACTCGTCAAGAGGTTGTAGGGTTGCCTTATTTACCAAGGCTTAATTTAGACTAGAACATTATCAGAAAGTCACTTTCAGCTCCGCAATGACGAAATGTCAGTTTCGATAATTTTTACATGGCATTTCCTTCCCAAGAGGTGTAAAGAGGTTGATCACGCACTTAAGCGTCATCGGGAATATCACTGCTAGTTCCCGAGGTCCCGAAAACTATGATCTCAATATCTTGATATTAGACTTGATTGTTTTTATTATTTTTACATTTCATCTCCTTCTCAGCTCCTATCCTAATGGTGTTTATTCCTCATGGAGGTAGATTGTGGGCTTTAGCTGCATTAAGTCATTCTTCTCTTCAGCGGTCCCAAAACCGATGTACTGAAGACCAATATCTGTCGTTATTTACTACTTTGACCTGTCGCCGCATTCCCAACCCCTAGCCCATGGATACAAAGAACATATCTCCTATGTGGACTAATTTTAAAGTTACGTAGCATTGGAGCGTCCCTATCCGTCTAAACGTAATTCAATCTAATCTCTCAATCTCTTTTCAATCTAATATCGGTATTTTCGATCATTTTTACATGTCACCTTCCCACCCCGTGCTTAGATGTCGGGGTTGCCTAACCCCACAATACTTGTAGTCAAATAGTCAGTTAACTGTGTATCCAGTTTGGTTGAAATTACACCAGGCATTATATAGTTACAGTGGAATATAAATCCAAATACGTATGTACATACCCCCATTTCAATCCCATAGGATTAGATTTTCGGAAACTAATACCAAAAATTAATAACTAATCTTGCAATCCACCAATTTTGAAACGAAAGGACAACATACATACGAACGAAGCAAGTTAAATAAAAGCGTGTAATAGTGACTCGGGACCTCAGGGTCAACGAAAAAAAAGTGACGCTTTCAACAAATGGCAGGTGTGTGTTTATAAAATAGTTACCGCGACACTGGTTACATTTTAAAATGATTTTGTAGGCTATGTAATTATTTATGATATGAAGTTGCATAATGCAGAAATTCTATCGATTAAATTAAATCTATTAGTTTCCATTTTTCTGCTTCAAACCTCTCCATAGAGTCATTAAGATCCATTACTAGCAAAATAGAAGTATTTGATGACGAGTGAATTGTGCCTCATAGATTTCTACAGATATAATAAACGAGGAAAGCCGCGGTGGAGGTGGCGGCGTAGGAAGAGGAGATAGTAGCGGCGGCGGGGCACTGACCTGTGTGTAGCACCAGTTCTCGGCGACGGGGGTGTTCACCTCTGGCGGCGGTGGGCTGGGCACGCGCGACACCGCCATGGCGCCGCTGCCGTGGTTGGAGCTAACGCGGGGCGTCTGCGGCGCGCAGTCACTCACGACGGGCAGCCTGCAACCACAACACACGTTCTTCACGCTTTGCTACATACTAACTAGGCACATCTATATACATATTTATTTCAAGATAAGTATCGAGCATTGTTGGAAAGAATTGATCGCTTATAGGTTACTGAATAGCCTTGAAATATTTTATTGCCAAATTGTAGTTAAAAATTTGTTAAAACCAGGTGGAGGAGGAAGCAAGAGATCCGATTTATTCCGATCGAACTGAGCAAAGCAAACTCAGAGAAAAGTCGTCACCGAGATAATTTACACTATCACGTTGGGATTGGGTGCTGTTAAAAATATTACCCTTAAAAACAAATAAATACATATTTTTGTATTGACTCAAAATAAATTATTTAAAGTGCTACGGCTTGATAATATATACAAGAAACTAAAAAGTTGATTAATTTACTTTTTTATTTTATTTAACTTGAATATTTGCAGGGGCGTACGGGGCGTATGGGGCGTACCGTACATATTATTTAATGCAGGGACGGGCCTAGGAGGAATATGAGGGATCAATCCCCACACGTAATTAAAAGAAAATTGTCCTTCATGTATTTCTCCAAATATCTGTATTAGTAATATTTGTATGTACACAAATATATGTTTAATGTGTACTTAAACATGTTATTCCATCTCTCCCGAAATAAAATCCTAGGTACGCCCCTGATATAATGTGTTAATTATAACTGAAATTAACGTTCACTAAAATCAATAAATTATCTTGCCTCCTCGGATAAACTACATCCGAAAACTCATTTCCACTTACAAATAATCACTTGTTACCCCTGTAGGTCTTTAGAATGAACACGCAAGAATATTAGGGGATAGAATGAAGTTCTGTTGAATATGAAGATAATCTGACATGGGAAGTACTCACCAATAAGTGATCGATCCCGAAAAGATGTGATTTCTATTTTGTTCAATTGCATATTCTACACTTAACTCTACAAAATAAACTTAACCTATGTCATTTCTTCCCACACTCATTATGATTTAAAAAAAGGTGTCTGGTAGAGGCAACTTCCACACCATGTAAGCATGACATGGTTTTAATGAATAATGCTCGACTCACTGTTTCAAATACACATGACCTAATGCATCAATGTCATTTTGGCTGAAGTCACAAAAGTGATCTCAATACAACCAGAACTCGCATACCATCACCGGAGAAACAAAACAATTCAAAATTAATCCAATTTTTAAGCGAAATCTAAAGAACTACACAGTGCTAGAGACTTTTTGGTCATGACACTGATGCCGGAGGTGAAAAATATCGCAGGGTGCTCCGTAAGTGAAAGCAGTGAAAAACAAAATTCTCCCGGAAGGCAAAATATACATTTCTAGGGTTTATTCCAATAGTTTTGAATTCTGATAACAGAAAGTGTAATTTTATTATAATTATATCCCTAAATGACAATTTTAATCTCAAAACTATCATCCTGCAAAATATTCTACTTCTAAAACATTTTCTTTATGGGTCAAAACTTCTGAGGATGGTGGCACCACCAAAACATGTACCTCGACGTATGAAGCTGCCTATATATATATATATATATATATANTATATATAGCTACCGAAGTTGGTGAGAGCTATGTTAAGATGATATCTCCTTTAATTTTTAAACTTAAATGTGCGTGAAGGCAAGTTTTCGAATGATTTTATAAAAGACAGTGGATTCTATGCGAAGTTATTTCTCGTTGTTTACCTCTCCGGTAGGAACATGTTCATCCGTTTTGAGGAATACCTGATTCGGGAAGACATGGAACACTCATCTGTTCTGATAAGCAGGTAATCATAATTTATATCATAATAATGCGAAATGTCTTGCTCAAAAACAGGTACCTAATTTTTTCATTTTTTCTCAAAAGGGTTAAAATATTAATTTTCTTTACACGATAAGTCTCTCGAGACGGTACATACTACATACATTCTAGTGAGCATATCCCTGACAACTTACGCCCACTGATGAATATGTGTGACACAGGTACTACAAGAAATACGCCTGTAGGATTCTGTTAGACTCGAAGTTTATTGCCCCTACTACAGGTAAATAATCTAGCACACTTATAAAGTAATAAGTTTCTGCCAAACTAGCTCAGTTTTACGAAAAGTAAACTTGTGGCAAATTTTTAAATGTTCAATTGTGTTACTGGTCAGCTAGCAAAGCGACTCACTTGTCACCAGCAAGATCAGTATACTACGCGCATGCGCTCAAAAGCGCAAAGATACCTTTTAACGATATAAAAAATCCTAACACGCAGGTGATCCTCAAGGGTTATGAACAATGCAGAGAATATGCATAATAGGTAACCTTAAAAGACACTTGGGACTACCGCTGTTACTCATGACAATCAGTAACAGAAAACATCGCACTGATGCGATAATATTGTCAACTCAAATATTTCCGATTTTGAATTAAGATGATTTTCTAGGATCTGAAGCGCATTTTTAAATTTGCTTTACTCGCACTCGTATAACTTCTTGCGCAGCAGCTGTATTAAAAAAATTGCTTAGCCGAAATGCTTATAAAGAATTATCTTTTTAACGGAATAGTACAGTACCTCAGAGGGTTGTGTACTCATTGTTATGGGAAAACATAGTAGTTTTGCTGAAAACATTTCATGCGTTTTATTAGTATAGTTGGGGGTGTGCGATGTGTCAAAGTTGCACGCTATTCCGATGAACTCAAATCCATGATGAAGAAAAAAATGGCACGCATTACGAAATGAAAGACACGAAAGCTATCAAGATTGTCAAAGACAAAAAATGTGAGTAGCTCACTGAAGGAGTGCAGAAGTAAATAAATGTGAGTATGAAATAATGTAATGTATAATATAGAACGAAGAGCACGTGGAATATATATCATTGTTATACTATAATCCCCATTCTTCATTGCTCAACGAAGAGGGAAAGCATGACAAATTACACTTTTTCTCCGATTGTTTTTCAAGTTAGGTTCAAAAAAAGTTATTCGACGATTCAATTGTTTTCAGTAGCAAAAGGCTGAAAAACAAACAATTATTACAACTTCAATGATTCCTTGACTGGAGAATCAACCCGTTAAGTTCTGAATTATTTTTGGAGTTGGAAAACATTCAATAAAATAATGTTCTATTTACGGAATTTAATAATTAAACTTTTAATATTAATAATAAATTTTACTTAAATTGATTCATACTTAAAGAAATGCAAAGATGCATTATTGTGCAAGTAGGATTCTACACTGTGACAAATTTCGACAGTAAAATCAGTACAACGAACACGAACAAAAATATACAGCGATTTTATTACAGATATAAATACTTTCATTATTTGTCATAAACATGTGACATGCAACTTCATGTCAAAATGTGACATTTTCATGCACCTACCACATTTGCAGCTTCTTTTGACACTGTTCCCATAAAGAACTGATGCATCTCATCATATTCATACCACACGACAGCAACATTGCACGAGAATAATTTATCCACTTGTCACGAACATCGATTCGAATTTTCTTCTTTTGTATTCGAATTTTTAATAATTTTTTTGCTTTGTAAACCATGTTTCAATTATAGAGGGCACAGAGACGCGACTGCGTTAACTTATAATTCTTTCCGCTCCTTTAAACTGATAAACAAAATTTTAAGTGGAGTTACAGTTGCATCCAAGTTCAGCGTAACTATTAAAATTACCGTCGAGTATACTGAAATTATTCCTTCCTTTGGTGTATGCTTCAAGGAATATTCTCGTTTTTTTCTCTTCAATCATCAAAGGTGACAAATTATAAGATTAGGTAACATGTACTCACATTGTGTGTACAGTTTTAGAATACGGAGCAATTAGGTGTTCAAATAGGTCAGAATTGGAAAGAAAAAATGATAAATTACTTAAACTCTTATATACAGGACGTGCTTTCGAAGGTAAATAGAGAAGGGGACAGATAAATAATGTAGTCAATGTAGGAGCCCGCTGTAACAATCACTACAACAATACCAACAAAATCGTACCATGTCTTTGCTATTTATTAGTTTATAACTATACTTTATGATAAAAAAAGCAGTAGCAAACTGCGTACGACCATGTGGGGGAGCAATAAATTAAGTTACTCTCCGGAAACAAGCAAGGGACCATCCCATCAATTCCGATCAAGGGTCCATGGGCGGTACAAACTAAGCATTTACTCTTTAATAACACTCTTTATAATATCACCCACAACCAATACAATAATAATTAAAAAAACTTATTACAACAATTCCATTAGAAAGACGTGTCATATGAGAAATTATCGTATCTTTTTTATCTGATAGTATACTCCAAAATTTATACGGCGAAGCAAAACTAATGTCAGTGCAGACAACGTTGAAATATATTCAACAATGAACAAAAATTGTTTGGGGTGCGAAATAACTGCCAGTAAGTTCAAATAATGATAGAAATCATTGTTATTGTGCGGTGGTACATAAATGTAACGGCAGGACTTTTGCGTTTTGTTTTCAAGTGTGTGTGTGTATATAAGTGAGAAAAAACAAGTAAATTTTCTGTATTTCTGAGGAATAACGAAGTGAAGAGATTGTTTACAGAATAAATATGTGCAATTCTTGAATGGGACAATAAGTTTCACGTATCAACCGGTCTCCTTTACTCATAACTTCAAACTATCAGGTAAGAAAACTACTTACATCCTTAGTAATATAATGTGAAAGTGCACCAATGTATGTGCATAAGTAACAAGAATAGGCCAAATTTCGCTTGGCGGTCCCAAGGGGGTTCGAAAAAATGATTAATGTCATAATACTGCAAATATTATTACGGTTCCGAAAATATAAGTCGTATTCCTCGCTCTTCATATTTACGGTAGTTATAAAGAAATAATGTCCCGCACTATTTTCATCTCTCCGCCACGACGCAACCAATCGGAGTTCACTAGCGGCGCCATGAGATTTAAAGGGCCACACTGAGAACGTGATGAGCTGCTGTTCGCAGCACAGTGAAGCAGATTACCAAACAGATGGACAAAATGTATTAGCTACACAGTGGAACTTATTGCTAAATAACTGGCCAAAATGCTAGCGACTTTGTGGACAAAATAAGTGGCAAAAATGAATACACTAGCGACATTCAGAGTGCGGTATTAATGGATTTCATGGTTTCATGATCTACTATCGAATTTTTATTCTAAATAAATTTATTGTCAAAAAAGCAGTTACTACGTATGACCACGTGGAGGACAGTAAACTAATTTACTCTCCAGAAGCAAGCAAGGGACCATCCCATCAATTGCTTAGGCAGAGGCGGCTTAAAAATTTAAACAAAAATTCCTAGATACGATAAAACGTTAGCTACGAATTATAATACTAATAGAGTTAACCCGTCGTGTCCACGGTGTCAGCGTGATTGCTCGTCACCTTGTTATCCCGGGTTCGATACCCGGGG
>NNCF01130302.1:69211-152818 GCA_002313205.1 Laupala kohalensis | reverse complement strand
CCTGCCAAGCTGTCATCGGTGTCGTATTTCCGAAGTTTCCCGAGATATTTCCGACGCCCACTACCATTTAGAATACGGCGTAGAAGACAATTCCGAAGTCAAATGCTTAATTTGAAAAGCACATGAAAAAACAGAACATAATGTATTTATTTCAAACATACTTAAAAGTAAATAACACTATAATTCACTGAATACTTTTACTTCATAGTTTACATGAACTATTGAAAATGTAACCAACATTCCAATTGTAATGTCAACAACAGTCATGTTGATGTAAATATTTAATGTAAATAAGAGTCATAGTAAATATAATGTAAATGACATTAAATGTAATAAAAAAGACAACCCTTTTTTCTTTACACCCTTTATTCATAAATCTGTTTTTATATTTGTTACTCATAACTCGATAAGACTAAATGAAAAACGAGGGAAAACGCATTACGGAAAATGAAATATATTAAGTGAATAATCTCTGCGGTGAATATATTGGAAATGAGTAATATTTCTAAATTAATTCAATCGTTAGTAAGTTAGATTCCTTGACAGAAAATGTTTGTCCATGAATAAAAATTACAATGAATATATGTCAATAGAAAAACGCGGTAACTTATAAAGTTATTACTATTTACTTTCGACTTGACTTTCATGAATATTTTACATAACATTATTTGATACGTAAGCTCTCCATGATTAAAATGTATATTGATATTGGTTATCTATCATGAAAAGGTAATTTCACAATAATGTGGGAAGATTTACGCGCGAAAGAGGCAACGTATCAAATTGCTCGGGATCCAACAGTGCTGATTGCAAGATTATTCTCTCACTAGTGCTTCCGAGTTCTCTTGTGCAAGTGGTTGTGTTTCTCTCCGAGTAGCTGGTTTTTTGTTTGTTGAAAGTTTTACGTTGTGTTTTTTGTTTAGTTTAAAGTTTTACGTTGTTGTTTTTTGTGAAAATTTTAGTACTTTGTTAAGTTTAAGTGTAGTTAATTTCGCCGAGTCCCTTCCCGCTGCCGTCATGGTAAGTTATTTTCATTGTTTCTACATCGTGTGATACGTGCATGCAGCGAAATATTTTATTTCTCATTGGAAAACATCGCCAACATTTTGCTAGGAAACGTACAAGATACAAGATATCTGTAAATTTGAGGGAAACAAGGAGGCTCTGCATGACGCTCTCGTGCGTTTAGGGTTGATTCCCGCGGAGGGCACTTACATGTGCCCAAAGTGCGGGAATCCCCTCAAATTGTATGAGGACTCCTCAAGGTAATTCATTAATGGGAGTCGTAATTTTAGATACGGGTCTTTTGAGATGAGTAATGTTTTATTCTAATGATTTGGTATTTAACAGGGCCGATGGGTATACGTGGATGTGCAAGTTTAGTGTCCCGGTGCCCAAAACTAAGAGGAAGAACGTTTGTGGGACCAGGGTGTCGTACCGCACGGGAACGTTTTTCGCGGTTTCCCGATTTTCACTCGTAAACATTCTCCTGTTCGTTGCCCAGTGGGTCGCCCGAACTCCCCTGACCTCGATTACGAAGTTAGTAGGCATCGGAACGGCCGCCGTGGTTAATTGGGCCAGCTTTTGTCGAGAGGTGGTCCACGACGCAATGGTGGTGAACAGAAAACCCTTAGGGGGACCCGGTAAGGTAGTTGAGATCGACGAATCGAAATTCGGTCGTCGTAAGTACCACCGGGGACATCAAGTCGAGGGCCAGTGGGTTTTCGGGTTGTACGAGCGGGGTACCGGGCAGGTATGTTTGTTTCCGGTTGAAAAGAGGGACCGCGAAACTCTAGTACCGCTCATTCAGCAGTGGGTTGTTCCAGGTATGTATGAAGAGAAACGTACTTTTTCATTCTTTTACAGAAAGCGCCTTGCACCTATTATTTCCTCGTCTTTGCTAACAGGAACAACCATTATATCAGACTGCTGGCGCGCGTACGACTCCTTGGGGGCATCGGGGTACGAGCACCTCACGGTGAACCACTCGATCACCTTTGTGGTATGATCAACTCAATTCATTGCCAATAGTTCAATTTTCGTACTTCACATTTTCTGAAACATTTCTCAACTTCTGCAGGACCCAGACACTGGCGCCCACACCAACTCCATCGAGGGGGTTTGGTGTGGAGCGAAAGGTGTGGCCCTTGCTCCCGGCATGCGGAAAAAAAAACACATACCTGGCAATCTCGCCAGGTATATGTTTTACAAGGTACATTTGCTATACATTCACTATATATTAGATCATCATTTATCCGCTCCGAAAATAATTAGCTTCGTCTTCCTTTTTATGAAATGAAAAGCGCTGCCGGGAGATGAAACTCGACGGATTTGTCGAGTTCTGTAGGATGGCCGGCGAATTGTACGACCCGCGCCGCCCCACTCTTCCAGATCAGCTGGAGCTGGTGGAAGAGGGAGGGGACGGCGCGGAGGAATATGATGAGCCGGAGCCATCCACATCCTCCGCCCCCATCGGCTCCAACAACGCGGAGGAATACGACTCGGACTCGGACGAGTCCGAGTAATTTATCATGTGAGTGTTCAACCTCTATTGAGTATTTATGGTGCATGGAGTTATGTGAAAGTGTTTTCATATGTGTTTCAAAAATAATTCAGATGAGATATCGAAAAACGGCTTTTCTTTGCCATCGAAAAAAAAAAAAAAAAATTTCACATAAAATTATTCAATTTGTAATTTCCGAGAACAAAGTCCCTTCCAGAATCATGGCAAAAAAGGCCGTTTTTCGATATCTCATCTGGATATTTTTCTACGGCGTGGGACCGTGATGCGAAATTGGTCCCAAGAATATTACGGAACTGATCATTAATTTTACCAGAGAAGTGATCGCATATGATACATTGACAAATTTATTAATTACTATGCCATGCATTAATTTATACTTCTAGGCGGCTTCGTCCTGACCTAACAATAACGTAAAAGAAAACTATTGAAGATAGGAAACTGAAATTTTGAGATGCAGTTGTTTTCGTTTTTTTAAGGATTACTGTGAAAGGATTTTTCGATATTAATTTTAACTACATTTTAGTGTTTTTTTTAAATTTTCACTTCACAAACTATTGAGACGTTTCTTTTTTTTTACAAGTTTTTATTTATCTAGCTTTGTTCGTATATTTGTCCTTCCGTTTCAAAATTGGGAATTGATTTTTTGGTCATTTCCACGTCTCCATTCGAGCTGAAATTTTACAGAAGTGTAATTCGCAGTACAATAGATTATGTTTGCAGTTTACGAAAGTTTACCTACCCCTAAGGAGGTGAAATGGGGGAATGTATGTATTTACGCTTCAAAATTGGTAAATAATGTTTCGACCACTTCCAAGCGAGCTAAAATTATACAGATGTGTGGAATGTATGACAATAGATGATTTTGGTACCATTGTACGAAAACCTACCCTCAAAAGTAAAGAAAATCAGAATATTTTTAAATCAGGAGTCTTATTTTTTTCAGAAATTTTTAGTAGTATCCGTAATTATGACTCTCGACACCTCAGGCTTTTAATTTTTTTAATTTTCTTTTTCTGCTTTTAAAATGTTTTGATTTTCTTTGTCACCTCTTTTGATCTCCCAGGGGTGGGGCACCGGTACATTGGAGGGTCCGATTTTATTTCCCCTTAAAGTGACCCCGAAACAATTCTGCCTAGTTTCGTATCTCGGGGATTTGTGTCTAGATAATGTCTTTGTTTAATGGTGTAAGATATTACACGCTGTACTGCGTGTTGTATTTATTTAACGTCGAATTTCCAATATCCCAATAAACCAGTTAAAAACTACTTGCGACGCTCTCCGGAAACAAACAGTATTTTGAGGAGGCTGAGGAGTGAACACGATTTCTCAGGATAGGAACCGTGAGCTAAGAGCATAAAAGCATGAATTTTCAAAAAAGCATTTGGAAGCAAATGATGTTTCCTGTGTTGCATATCGGAAGCCATCCCGATTTCAATGAGCATAATTTAAGCACAATTCGTCGTTCAAAGCAGCAGATCGCCATTTTAGCGTAAAAATAGAAATTCCCTAAAACACTTACGTAATTTATTTTTGCCCTAAAACGTTACATTTCTGGCAAAAGAAGAAAGTAATAGCGTTTTCCTCGGTGTGAAGTACGCTCATGGTTGACAGTTCGGAATAAGGTAGTTCATTAATGTAATTATATGTTTTCCAGCAGATTTTTTATTTTCCTTTCAATTTATCTATCTAAACTTAGCTGAGTTTTGCTTTGAATCTCTACAAGCGATGTTGTCCTGACTAACTCTTCAACACATCCTAAACCTGTGGTTGTCAACCAACTCTTTCGTCGGAATTGTCCCTACCTTTAGAAAATTGTCCTGCTTTCCACCTTGACTTCGAACGGACTTCTGAATCTCTCCCTTCATTTTTCTTTTACGCTAATACACATAACAGAATTTTTATCTATTATTAATAATAATTAATATTATTATTATTTATAATAGAAAGTATTTCGGTGATTATATTCTCTCAGGTATATTGGTCAGCTGCGGGAATGACATTCCAAGCAGCTGTCCCTATATAATTATTGTAAGAAATTTGTTGCATGTATTCAGAGTAATGCATTTCTGCATGACAATTATGGTTGTTTTTTAACTGAGATTTTGTCTAAGTTCCTCTGAAGTAGATTATATTCGATTCCTGTACTATAAATAATGGGGAGAATTTGCGTGCGGGTTTTATTATTATTATTATCATTCAAATATATGTAGATCATTCCAACTATAATCGAACAGAATTGGCCCGACCATTTCAGACTTACTTGGCATGTTCCAATATTTCTATTTCATTATAAAAAACGAGGAAATATGGTTTCAGTTGCAGGTTCGTAACCCCATTACGTTAAACACAAATAGGCCCTTTTCACAAGGTTAAAAGTCAAATCTCCGAAGACTTACCATAAAATTGTATTTATAATATAAAGAAAGCTTCTTTACTGAGTATTCTGCATTTATTGGGATATTCAGTATTTTCTTTTTCATAACACCAACACTGGAAAATGACTAATGTGTTTGTCAGCAGTGCACTAAATGCTATAAATGTGGTGAAATTTTGAAAAATTAATTTCCCAAAACTCCACAAATTTCTTTGAAATTTGGTGAAAATATAGGCAGGTGTATCTAAAACAAAAAAAATCAGGGATGTGTTTTTTAACTTTCTTAAAATATTACAATTTGAATGTAATAATTAATTATTTATTAATTGAAACTAACGTGCGCGAAACACGTGTTCATTTCAAACCTCTCACTAATAGTTCCGAAATTTCCATATTTTAAACATTCCAGGTCGATAATTATCATTTTTTATGCTAATTACGTACGAGATGTTGTTTCACCAGAGTCTACAATATTTTGTTTGAACACAGCGGCTTGTACTACTATGTACTCCTGTGCTCACAATGTCATATAATCGAAATCTATTTTGTTGAGTATTGAATTGTGGCAAAATTTTAATTGTTTTCGGTTCAAGACGTACATCACTTTTCTCGTAAAGAAATTTTTAAAACAACCAATATACTAACGGACAAATCTTTTCTGTAACAGAAGAGAAGTGGAATTAATGTCTTAGAACCAGTATAATCTCAGTATGCATTGGAAAATCAAAGCCAGAAAGAGAATGTCGAAGCTTTCGATGAACCAATTACGACTAGGTTTGAATCTACACAAAGTAAAAATATTCGTAGTATTAATTGACAAATTTATTGAAATAAGTTTTTTTATCGGATCAAGAAAACGAAGATGGGCTGCACAATTTAAATGACTAATTAAAAAATAGTCAATGTATTGATACAGAACTGCGTATACCTTTTTAAAAATGAATTTTTAAAAAAATTAATGATATTGAAATTGCAATAATTAAAAAAAATCAAAAACCGCTACCCTTATTTTCCCCCCAATATTTTCTCCAAATTAAAAAAAATCGGTGATAAGGGTTTTGAGAAACAAATTTTTCAAAATTTCATCTCATTTAAAGTATTTGGCGCATTTCTGGCGAATTGATTGGTCATTTTCCGATTTTGGCGAATGAAACAAATACAGTGGAGCCTCTTTACCTCGAACTTCAAGGGAAAGGTTATAAGTTTCGAGTTATAGAGGACTTCGAGATAAAGTTTTTAACATTATCAATTTCAACTTATAAGAGGCATATGTTATTCAAGTTAGTCATGAGAAAATAAAAATTCGACTTATGCAATTTATTTTACTACACTTGTATTGTACATAATTACATGTATAAAGATTATTTTATAGTAAAAGAACATGAAAATATGCATGTGTTAAAAGAAATTTGTCATTTTCTTTTGAGTCAAGGAATTAACACAATATACAATTCAATTGTATTTTCGATTGCAAACAGGGCACTAAATATATTGCCCTCGATATCACATCATCTTTCAATGAAAGTACGAAATAATTTTTTGGAATTGGTAATTGACGAAAATGAAAGTATTGCTTTGTGTTAAAGTGTCTTGCAAAAAGAATTTCGATTTACAGAGGCCGCAAAGTTAACATATTGCTTTTTCGAGTAATAGAGTCCGCTATATTTGTAGCTCGAGTTGCAGGGCGTGATATGTATGGATAGTACATCACAGGGAAATCATATTCAGTTCGAGTTATAGCGTCTAAATAATTCGAATTGATTTTTTTTTTGTACTTCAACGGAAGGAAATGGCTAATTTCTTCGTCTTAGAGAGGATTTCCAGTTAACGGGTTTCGAATTACAGAGGTTCCACTGTAATTATAAACATCACAATAAATGCAAAAAATCAGAAAAGCAAAGTCTGTATTTTTATTAAAAATATATAATTACATAAGTATTAGAGATTTGTCTTATCATAAAAAGGGTGTATTTGTGTTGAAACGTATTGGGGTTAGGAACCAATAACAAAAATCTTATATTCTCGTTCCTTATAAGGATATAAAAATATTTTTTATGTCAAGTAAATCTGTGACGGTCGGACCAATTTCTTTCTGTCCGATTGATGAAATGACCCTTATTCATTCTATTGGCTATCCTGATTGAATTAAAAGTGTATAATTTATATTTTCAAATAATTATCGGAAGGATACGGACAGCAATGAGTTCATTCACAAACATTTGATAGCGTGAGCTAAGACTGCTATTGCTTTTGAGAAATCTCGAATTTTGTATGTAAATGTTTCTAAATATAAAACAATTGCTGGATTGTTTTATATTTTACTTGCTAATGGGTGAAAATGCGTTGATGCGCTGTCCTGACTGGCATTAATCGAAGTAGACAGAATTATTAAATTCTCACTGGATTTTTCAAATTTTTATTTGAGGAAATTCCGAATAGGGTGTAATGTCGTTTTTCAAAGTTTCGCTATTATTACTACATATCATGAACTAATTGACGAATCTTTCCGGTTTTTGTACGCAAACATTGCTAATTTATAAATCTACAAACATATTTTTGGATTTTACGGTATTTCATGGGTGCGAAGGGACCGATTTTTTCAACAGTTAACTCATGTAACCACTTTATATACTACTATCGCTTTCTTCGACGAAATAATTGAGTTTTTTTAATACGCAAGAATAGTTAAATCAAATATCTAATAACTATCTCCGGAAAGTTACTTCGATTTTAAAGGTAAAATGTGTTTTCGGATTTTCGCTAAAGATCGCTTAGGATATCGGCATGTTTCCTTAATGTAATAGTGCTATTTTTGTCTACACTAGATTTAGCGATGTGAAACCGTTTCACACAAAGTAAACTCCCATGTGAAACCGGACAGGGTCGTCTGGTATTACTACATGATGCTGGTATGAAGTTATGTTGTTGTTTTTTTTTTGACTGTGGTGTCTTATTTAAAATATTATTTTGTAGTATAGTGGAAATACAGTATTAATACACTTCTCATGCTAATATTTATTTTTACAAACTTGGATAAAACCTGTTACTATGTCTTGCAACTGAATTTTAAACCAGTTTCCCCGACAGATTGAGCTAAAATTTGGCACACACACAAATCCGATGACAATGCAATACGATGTCTAACTCAAAAAAGGTTTTTAAATTACGATTTTATTCCCAGAGAAGTTGCGGCGGGTTAGTTCTAGGGAATGTCCGCTGAAGTACAATCCGTCTCTTCATACAAATAGGCGTATCTAATTGCATAATCTGCGCCTTTGTTATGAGAAGATACGTTCCTACGCTCGTATAACGATCGCTTCTCAAAAGAATGTTTTTGCTATCGGAAGGTGTATCACACTTACGCTATTTGTTATTTTTTTATTTAAAGTGTTTTTAGCATTACATGTAAAACAAGCAATATTCATTATTAAGACAAAAAACAAATTCTGATACTAAAAAGTAAAAAAAATATTTTCTTAAAAACAAGCTTTTATTTACGCCATGTACTAAAACGAATAAAATAAGTTTAGTTTTGTATTAAGGTAACGCAATGACAAATGCTGGTGCCACTGTATATTTCAAATTAGTAGTTCCTAACTAAAATAAACGTACGTACTATCTTTACCGCAGAAAATGATTTAATATTTTATGTTAAATGATTGGTTTTCAAGAAGCTAGTCGAGCGAAATGTAAAATACATACTTCGGCAAAGTAGTTACCAACCAATCACTGTTCTACAATTGGTATCTACTTTCATGAAAATTTGTTTAAAAAAATGTTTTTAATTATTTATTTTTTATGTAATTGATAGTCCACTACTATAATTTTATTGTATTATTTTCCGTTTACACACTATTATATTAATATTCAAAATCTACCACTATCAGTGCAAGGAGAAAATTGTTTGTCTTTAAAAATTTGAAGGAAAGGATGCTTTTCCCGAAAAATGAGTGAACGTGACAAAAACAATCCCATGGTTACGGCAGGGCCACTTCATGAAAAGTGTATTTAGAGCATAATCACTCAGTTTTAGTTTAAATGGGACCTTCTATAAAACAGTTACATGTAACAACTAGCCGAGTCCCTGCAGTTTTGCTCGAGTGAATTTTGTAATGTCTACATTATTCTTTCTCACATTCCTATTGATATCCAGTGAGGATGTTACCCATTAATGTTGGAAGTTTGGGAGTATTGAAGTGTATCCTCTGTCCCTTAATTTCACTGATCATCGATTTCCCACTTAACTCTCTTGGCTGAATTTTCGTAAAATCCTTTCCTAGCGGACATTTTCGATAATTTTCCGTGTCACGCTCTTCCCAAACACCACCTTTTAGGACGTGAACCTCATGTCGTCTGAAAGATACACAGTGTATTTGGAAATAGGATTATTCATTTCAGAATACACAAAAACCAAGGACACGACCTTGGGTCTTTTTGCGTTATTTTTACGTCCCGCTCTTTCCATCCCCATCTCTAAAGATACCATGCCAAGGGGTCTAATGACCTTGACGTCGGCGAGCCCTAAAGCCCCAAGGAAGAAAAAAAGATAACATGCCATCATGTGATTTCAACTTGAACTTAACTGGTATTCGCAGTTTAAAAATCTCATCAATTGTATATCTATGGATAAGATATAATTTTATATTTCAAAATTAGTTTTCAATTATTTTTATCCATAAACCAATTGTCATCCCCAAGGGGTGATAAGTGTTATATTTCTTCCATGAGGGCTGAATTTAGATTTGCACGATAACTGGTATCTCGTTCCATAATTTTTTCATGGCATGCCCTTCTCTAGGGGTGCTGGGTTTTATATCTGATATCGATATCTGATATCTTGTTCGATAATTTTTGGTATACCCTTCTCGAGGGGCGCTGGGTTTTATACAGGCTGATTGTGAACTTTTGATTGTGAAAATTAGACTATCACTACTAATTTCAGCGGCCCCAAAAACTACGATCTCAACACTAATGTCGGACACTTTCGATTATTTTTACATTTCACTCATCCCCAACACAAAAGAGTGTTTATTCCGTATATGGGGTGATCGTATACTTATGTGGCAATGAAGGTGTCCTTTCACTACAACGTTCCCAAAAATGATTTATTTCACATCAATTTCGATCTTTTTATTTACCTGCCTCTCATTTTCACCCCTACCCCAAGGATGCTAAGGGTATATTATTTCTAATGTGACTGATTGTGAATGTACGAAACGTCGAAGGCGTCCTAATCCTACTAAACGGCACCGAAAACTATGGTTTCAATCCGAATATCGGATTTTCCATGTCATCTCCTTCTCACCCCCCACCCTGAGAATGTGTTGTCTCTCCAGTATTTGTTGTCTGATAGTCATCTATGTATCAAGATTGGTTGAAATTGCTCCAGGCACTAGTTATGGTGGGATACATACGTTAAACATTGCAACCCCGTTTCACCCGGGTGGATTTTCGTAAAATCCTTTCCTAGTGGAGGTCTACACCTTTAAAGGAATCTTATCTGCCAAACTTCAAGTTTGCAGGATTAGTAGTTTCTGAGATTTCGTAATTAGTCAATCAGTGAGTGGTACATGCTGAATGCGAGTCAAGGGAGAATTTTTGAACAAAAATGTATACATAAATTTATATATACAATTATTACGAATAGATAATTGTAATATCACAAATTGAGCTTAATATACAGACAACTATTTTCGAGAATTAAATTACTGATACGCACGATCAAAATTATTATTAAGTTAAAGACTAGCATTTTTCACACCCGTCACATGAACCCAGTTTTCCTCTACAAGTGTTCGAGCTCTTTTATTGGAAACTAGCCGATCTATCCGTCTTCGCACGGGAGTTTTCATTACGATAGTTTTACCACGATTGATCAAAATAGATGAGATTTTTAGAATATGCAAAATTTTTATTTATATACAAAATTCGCAGTCTATTGGTTACTGAGGACAAAGCTTATATTATTAGATGCGAGGCATTATTATTTTTAATCGTATTTACACAACTTGTAATATTTGATTCAGTGTCATCAAGAATAATCCTCAACGAAAAGCATTGTGCAAGTTATGATTTCCAGACTAGATCTTTGGAACAAAGATTTTTCAGGCAAATATATCATAGAAAAACTTTCGCAAGTTACAAAAGCAAGACGAAATGACATTAACTGTTTTTAGGAAAGGGAAGCTTTTTAAAACCTCACTAGTCAGACAGCGGGGAAACATTGAAAATATTTCGTACATATAACTCCTGTTTCTTTTAAAAGTAAAAGATAATATACGAGCAACTCCGATAGAATAGCCTAAAATGTTTTAAAATAGTTTCGACCATTTTGCGGTGTCGATACTTTTTACATTCAGAGGACATTATTCGAATTATGTGCAATGTTAATATTAGGTGTACAACTATGCTTCCGCCGTTTTTTTTTAATTTGAGGGTTTATTGAAGCAAAAAAACTGGTCATACATTTACAATTAAAAATATTGTTTCAGTTTCCGTTCTCGAAGCGTTGAAACCATTCACGACACGTTCTTTCACTAATAGAAGTATTTGATAGCATTCGATGAGCTTCAGTCGCAGATTTCTTTTTATATTGAAGCAGAAAATTAAAACCTCCCGCAACTAACTGACACTAACTGACATTTTCAATCGAGAATAACTTTACGATGCGGACACTATCGACTACTGTTTTGATAAGATAAATGAATACTAGTATCACCTCACCGATATCCAACTATACTGTTTTGATGTTGAAGAATGCCCAAGCTTTTTGTATGACGTCTACATCTATTTATTTCCACCACCATATGTACTCAACTAACCGGTTAATACCCCCCAAATAAACTTAAATAAAGCAAAATTAAGGAGAGTTGCTCGCAATAAGTGTCCCACCGTTTATGTGAACATCCGAAGCGGATTTTACAGGAAAATGTCCAAAGAAACACAAGAACAATGTATTAACCATGAGAATCTATTGTAAGAAAATCTTGATACAAAAGAAACTGTTCTCTTTTACTAAAACAAGTTATGTATGTAATTATAAATACATTAAAATTAATTACAATATTTCGATCTGATAAATAGTTGCTGAATCGACTAATAGTGCGAGTCATGAAACTACTTTGCGTAAATTAAGAATACAAAGATGAATAGTTTGAGAATAAAACTGAGTTTTCTTGAGAATTTTAACCAAGTACAGGACAATGAAACAGCCACGAAATGTCAGACCATAAAATTTCATTTATACCCTTATGCCCATTAGTATTTTCAATGAGGTACTACGATTACCTGCAACAAAATTACCGATAAATCTAAATATTTAACTTTTTAATTTCTTCGTCTGACAAACATACAAATAATAAAATTATGGAGTATTAAAAGTATAGTTGAATAATCATATATTAAAAAAATGTATTTCCACGAAGAATTTATTTAAAAAAAATCGATCATTGCTTGTCGGGATATTGACATTCTTGTACTGAGAGCCAGCCCAGTCAGAACTGTAACCGCGCACGTAAAGCTCCAGCTGTGTTTCTCCACTTCCGAGGTGGCTGCTGGTGGAAACGCGATTCCAGAGTGCAGGAACTTTCAATGGCTGATTACCCTTTTTGCTGTCTAAATCAGTCCCAATTTTTAATTAGTATTTTTAATAAAAACTTCAAATCTTCTAAGCTAATATTGGGTGGTTCTAATTTTAATACCAGTCAATAAAAGAAAACATTATTTGAAAAAGGAAAGTCATTTTTGTGTCCAAGAACAGCTATTTTTCCAACACGTGGTAATCTTTCCNAAAAAAAAAAAAAAAAAAAAAAAAAAGCAAAAGACTTTTAAACAACGATAAACCGAGAAACGTTATTGTAATATATGCTAATAAAAGTTATTTCACGGAGCATGTAACATAAATCAAGAAGAGATATGAGTCAAGAACTTACTCAAATATATATAATATATATTAATATGATAATTTTAATATTATAAATTTAATACATAATTTTTTTTTCTGAATAATTCCGTCTAAGTATAGTATCATTGTAGCACAAGAGCGAAGAGGCATAAAAATTGTTTGCATTATGGAAGATTATCGGCTTGGATAAACAGAGTGTACTGTGTAAACGAAATAATACAAGTAAACGTTGTAATGAGATCTTATTTTATACGAAACCTTCACGATGTCAGAAACTGAAGAGCTTAGGTTGATTTTTTTGTATAAGTGAGGTACCATCGCCGGTAATCCGCTTGGCCGAAAATCAGGGTTCTACTGTATTATTTTGTAATTCTATTAGTACGTTAATGTATTCGAAACAACACTGACTGCAGACAGATTCACATCGGATACCACACCACACAATCCCATTTCTTTTTCTCCTCTATTTTAATGTTCAGACTAAACTTAAACGTCTCAATTTTTTTTCCTTCAAAAGTTTAAATTAAAAGAATAAGAATTAGAAAATTCGTGCAATTTTCTAATTTCATTTCACTTGTAAAACATTTGTGAAAATAATTAGGCCTATTAATTTTGGATTAAATTATACAATTATGAAACTATAATCATCATTGTCCACTTCTCGAATATTCACCCCGCCGCCATTGTATGAGTAAAATCAAAATTATCATGATCTTGATTTTACTTTATAAGATTGAATATAGTGATTAATCATGGTATATCTACTTATCTTATTTTGATCCTAAGAAAAAGTAAATTTCTTTTCGACCAAGGGCGCAACTTACCGAAGACGCATGGAAGTTGAACACCAAATAATCCTGTCTGAGAGATAGCTAGCAAACGCTGATGCACTTCGCACTACGTGACAACGTGGGGCATTAGAAAACAATTCTTGCACTTTGTAAGAAAACTTGTCACGAGTGTTTTCTTTGTCACGAGAGTGTTTTCTTTCCAATATAATAACTTAAACAATGTATTGATATCTTATTTGTCTGGAATACTTGTTCAATGAATATTTTTAATTAATGTGACCAGTGAATCAATAGCGAAAACTACTTATTAAAAGACAAACGTAAGCAATTTATAATTTAATTTACTTTCACCATTCAGAGATTTACCAACAATCAAAACAAGAGCGATCTATCGAAATACTAATTAATTTTCAGTATGAATCTTCCAAAACATTTATTCTCTTAAGGGGATGGCCTCAATGCGTGAAATATATAGCCTCTTGGAAGTAATCCAGAAATAAACAAGTTTATTAACATTAATTTAAATGAATCTTCGTGATAGGAAAAGGGAAAGAATAATTGAAAACAAATGGTTTTCCTAATTCTTGAAATACAGAAGAAACAAAATTAATGGAAAACAATCGCTCGCGTGCGGGCAAAAAATTATAAATGACATGTTACGGCGATAATATGCATAAATTGAACAAATAGAAAAAAACCTTTTCGGTATCAAATATCCTATATGACACCATACATCAGAAATCCAATCCACAGTTATTACCAAACTAACAACAGATTCATTTCGAAACATTTTATTTCAATTGAGTAAACTGCTTTTGCGAAGACAAGTGGAGGTCGCGACTTGGGAAATAGACATCGGGGTGGAACTTCGTAAGATTATAGTATACTACATGTCATCAAATGTCAAAGCTAGAATAGCCAATTCCGAGAAAAAGCTCTCAAATTTACTACGTGAATTGTACTATTATAATTTACAAGATTTTTCGAATGCATAAATTACCTATTTAGTAAAACCGCTTCTTGACCCGTAATATTTCCAAAATACCCGGAAGGATTTCAATAATGTAAAAGAAAAACTATAAGTGTATCGGGTTCAGCAATTTTTGCATGAAGGAAGTTCAGACACTTTCTGTAAAAGTCAGTGGACATTTTCGTCTTCTTTATTTCAGCAGTGGGAAATGAAATGCTAATTTACGTAAACTACCAAACCACCAACGTTCACGAATACCAATTTTCATGGCGTCAATGGCAATTAGAGAAAAAAAAAAGAGTAAAATCAAAATTCAAGCAAGTTGAGCCGCGGGAACACAGCTCGTTCAAAAATAAAACCTCCAGACATACTATTCTTGACATTTGTTTAAAGAGCGATTCGTCAAAACTCACTTCAGCGCAGGTGAAGGACTCGTTCAAGGATCGTGTGGCAACAAGACAAGTGGCTGTAACTACCCCAATGTAGAACACTTAGTGAATGCACTTTTCCATCCCATTGGTAATCCGCCTATATAAAACTAGTAAATGAAACAAGCTTAGAACTCCATCTAATTGGGTCAACTAAGACTGANAAAAGGGGGGGGGGGGGCAAAGATACGAGGACATGGAAAAAGTGATGCTATAATTGAAATATGATAAAATGTGAAAAAAGCCCATTTGTTGCAATTCAATGCTGATTTTTTTACCCGTATTTTTTAAACCCTTGAGCAACTTTAACGAGGATAAAAAATTATACGTACTTTATTTTCTACTAGCTCATTTTGTTCGGGATTCTTGCATTTCCAAAAAACACTCTTTTTTTGGAATTCTGCAATGCCATATCATTTCTGTACTTGCTAGTTTCAAAAATTAAAAACAAACAATGCGGGAAGAAAAGGTGCTATTTTTTTTCTTCAAACATGTACAAAATAAAGTGTAGATGCATATAGACAGAAGGATAAACTACTTTATACAGAACAAGTAATAAACGAAGTTCATACTTAAGACAAATTCTTTGTATTTCAATTCATTATTAGGTTATGGGAATGAAAAACGTTTGTCAAAGCCAGGAAGATACAGCTACTGTTTAATTTTGTTTCTATGTCATGTAATTTATACGATCAGCGAATGATCCACCACCTTTTTTCTCTCTCTATTATAGCGAAAGACCATTTTGACCGCCGTGTCCACAATTTTCATTATACTGGTTCATTTTACATACAATTTCATTTGAACATAAGTCATTTTTGGAATTTACTGAGGTTAGTCGGTCTTTTTCCGATTTTGCCTATCTTACCTGCCATCCTCTTCGTAAACCTTNCCCCCCCCCCCCTTTCTTCATTACGTTTCCATTTACAGTAATTTCTCCATTCACAAGTCTCTTATATTTATGCTTCTGTGTATATAAATCTATTGGCAAGACTCCGTGAATGCATGTTTTTTATATGCATGAGCCACCCATATTTTACAAGCATTAGCGCTTGGTTGTTTTTCCACATGTGAATAAACTGTTCTGTGCCCCCATACAGAACATACGTTAGCCAAAATCGGACTTACGGCTCCTTTGTATAATATTGCTGCATTTGTACTTTCTATCGTGACACTTTTTATACATACCCAAATCTGAAGACTCTCTCTCCAAACTGATTGTGTGTTTCTCAAATAGCAGATTTTCAGCTAATACAATCTCTGAATAGCGGTGCTGCCTGTTCAATACAACGTACAATTTTTCCATTCAATCATATAACTGGATCTCTCATGTTTACTGAATGGCCAATAAACATTGCTTTCGTCTTCGTTCCGCATATTTGAAGATACAATCTTGTTGTTTCGTCTATTATTTGAATTAGTAAATCCTATCCCTTCTTCTCACGCATCCGTCTACTATCTCCCTCAACTAACACCGTCAAATAATCTGCAAGTGCCACGTATCTCACCCATCTTTCCAGATGTCCATTAAAATGTTCCAATATATCGGTCCCGTAGTCGGCCCCGGGCATCATCCACAGCTTGCCTCGTGTATCACTGTTTCCCCGCCTATTCTAAGCATCATATATCTGTCCCAAAAATAACATGCTATTAAATTTCATAATTACTTTGGAACATTTCACTTCTTTATTGCTTCCATTATCAGTCCATTTCGCAATCAAAAGCACCTGTATCTGCCCAGAAACCATGATCCACCTCTGAACACCAGGTACTGATCACAAGGATACACACAGGACAGTCCCTAGTTATGCGAGTATCTATTGGAAAATCGTGTTTTAATGTTTTTATTTTACCGTACCTTGCACGGTACTTATATCTGTCCTGAAGCAGAATCCTTCCGAATTTTACATCAATTTATCGAGATTTCGACGTTATTGACACTCCGTTGAATTCACTTTTATTATGATGGGTTTTCTAAGCGAGCATGCGGTTACTCGGGCTATATTATTTGGTAAAACTTCACTTAACACAACTACACTCCGGTATTCTCTTTGATTTTCTTCGGCAATTGAAGATTTGTTCGCTTGCTTATACGAATGTATGGAGGTACTAAGAAGCTCATTTCTAGCGCGTTTTCGTTAACGTCTTTGATCACTTGTGGACATACAATAATTTAATTAAGACTTCGGAATTGGTGCAGAAACGCGGAGTGAACGAGATCTAATACCAGTGATTATAGTGTTTTAATGTGAGAAGGTATATTCGTTTACTGCTCTGACCAGGATTTCTTGGTCCGATGACCTCTACCGGTGCTTGGGGGGGNNGGGGGGGGGGGGGTTAGATGGAACACAATACCAACAAAGAAATTATTCTGTTACAATTCGTTGAGATCCCTAGAAGTTATACAAACGTGTTTTGAGTGGGAAATGGGTTTCATCACAAGTTAAAATGAAGTGTCGAAATTAACTGCATACTTGTGAGTGTGACGATATCGGGCTTAAGCTAGCCAGCTTTAAGATCGATTCAAGGGACCCCATCATCCATGCCATTCATGTGAGTTATTTAAGTTAATATTAAGTTCATCAAAGTAACTCAAAAAAGAATTACAAAATATTAAAGGTATTTAATTGTTGTATTCTCAATGCAAATTCACTTTTCTCTAATACTAATGTCCAAGAGAAATTTAATATTTATTAACGTTTTTTTTAAATGATCTGGTATCTCTTGTATGCTTGTATCAATATAAGCTCGGAACATCCAAGGTTCCGTCAATGGTGTGTAGAATATTATAACAAGATCTAAAATTATAAATAAACTGCTTTTATGCATGTGATTTGACGTGTGATGTTTATATTAATTACATAAGTAAATTCGATATACTTCGATTATAAGAAAAATGCTGACATGTGAGGTTCATTTTTAGTCCACTAAAAATATTTCAAGTCTTACGCATGAAACAGTTTATTATGGCAGTGCAGCATTGTGGTAAGTTTCTAACTAGTTTTATCGACTAACAATAGAGAAAATATCTTTATTCTATTGGAATTCGTTGTCATAGAAAAGTAAAAACCGCGCAAAATTTTGAAGATGTCATAAAATCGATTAGAAACTCCGAAAATTCAAACGCGAGACAACAGGGAACTTAAAATAACTAAAACGCTTGCAGAAGTTCCGAAAAACGCTATCTTATTCATTCCCTGGAAATATTCGAAATTAGTAGTGTGACCCACTCGACGCTCATCTTTCAATCAATCAATAACGTTTCAAGTTTCCAGAGTAGTAGTAACCCAGCAAAATAAACGTCCGGAAGAACAATATGACGTGGCATTTCGCTAGTTTGTATACGCTTAGCTAATTGTAAATACACAGAACGTTGTGGTAACAATACGTAAATACACGATATTTTGCTTTACAACTGTTTATAAAATATTCGCATTAAGTCGATCTATTACTTTCATTACTACTTTAGTAAAATTGAAGTAAAACCTATGTTAAATTTAAGAGCATTTTTCACGAGTGTATTCAATATTACTATATCGGCAGCCAACATTGTGTTTATCTGGCTGATGAACCTCCGACTGGTATCTGTAGGCAGCGTTGAGGATTTAAATTGCACGAAAGGAAAAGCAATGTGCAGACTGCGCCAGCCGTTGGTTGCGGCGAAGAGGGGAGGGATGACGTCTCCGGCCGTTGACCCACGGCCAACGTGTGGCCTGAGTTCCTCTCTACAAAACACAGTGTCGGCTGCTGATTCATCCAAGACTCCCATCCCCGTTTTGCCTCCATGAGGGTGGTCTTTTATCTATTTCCATTTGACGAACCCCCACGGTCAGGGAATCCTATCAGAAAACACGTGGGAGAAGCAACGGACTCTTGAATTAATCAAGGACATATGGAGCACTCAGCAGGTTTCACGTTTATCTACCTGCTTGCGTTTTTTTTCACTGGAGTGACTAGAGCACGAGTCATTAAGGATTTTTGACAACGATCTATTAGTTTCAAGAACAAAGGAATTATTTCTCAATTCGCACTCAACATACCTCCAGTTTCAGAAAATTTATATTATTTCCAAATATATTACCTTACGACGTTTTCACCAAAAAACATTCGTTTTGTAAATATAGAACGGTATTCGACACATTTTCCCTCCTTACAAGTTGCGTTTGATTACAGGGAATAAATGGTTCTACGAGAAAGTGCATACCTGCGAACGCAAGAGCACGAAGGAAGTGAAAACGAATCTTCTTCTCGACTGAAACGGATTGCAAAGAAACTTTTAATATCAATATTCCCAGTAATATAATTCTGATTCAAATTTATGAGGTCGTACGGGAGTAGTTTGTTGCCAAATTTGAACAAACAATACTCGGAACAAGTATGGACAGATATTCCCAATTTGCACCCTTTCCATTGCTGTAGTTTCCATATATTTTATGCTTTCCCTGAAGGATTCCACACAAAACCGCACGTTGGGTAACCGGTCTCCCAAAGCGCTTCGACGGGAGAAGCCCTAAAGCCTCAACAAAAAAAAAAAAGAAGAAAAAAAAGGAGAAGTCTTGAAACCCTTGCCTGGGCTCACTGTACTCTAAGGAACGAGCTTCCCAAACGAAAACCACGCTTAAACCCAACCGCCTCTCATACCTGTTGACCTCCCATTATGCGCCCTACAGGTCCTCGAATTGCGACAAAAACTTTCCTCCGAAAAGAAAAGGTACCTTAACGAAAAAGTACGCATACCATGAAACGTTGACGTATTCGTCAGCTCGTCCTACACTCCTCACTTCTATTCATTCGCCATGCACGATTCCCGACCGTGCGGAATATTGCGATAGTTGTCGGGACTAGATGATATTTCCTTCCTCTCCAGCTTCGAATTTCAGGCGCCAAGAGCGGGAAACTTGGCAATACGATGTATCATATGATCTTTCTAAGGTTGATGAACCCTCCTACGTAGAACATTTTCGGAGTTCCATTGCGAATGCTCAAGAGTGCAAAAGGATCCTCCTTACAGGTCTTGAACTTGCCTAGGCTGCATTTTAAACGCTACCATATTACAGGAGGTGAGACTAAGAGAACTATATCACTCACCCTTGTCCAATACAAAATGTACAATGATCGGAATAGTTTTAAAGCAAATTTTGCTTGAAAATTCAAAATATGAAGTTGGTTATTTTAATTTGAATTAAATTTTTTAAAGACTTTATACAATGAACAAAACAATAAGTGATTTGACACAAGATTTATGTCAAAGATATCCTAGTCATTTAATTAACTTATTCTCGTCAATAATTATGAAAGCTGAACCTTACGCGCGTACATAATTTTCAATGAATCACGAAGTAATTTTAGAAGAATTTGTTGAAATAACAAAACAATTTTTGAATATAATTCTAAACTTAAAAAAAGGCTGTACTACATCAAACTAGATTTTCAGCAAAGAGATAAGGAGATATAGGCTCAATTCATCGATTATGATACGGAACGAGGTAATGAAAAGGTGGTTTGGAGCAGAAGAAAACTGATCGTTCTTTTCGCCTTCAAACAAATGAATCTTTGAAAGCAATGTAATAGAATTTCGCCATATACAGAATCTCACATTAACCCTGGAGAATTGCTATAAAATGATTTTTTTTCACGCAACACTAATGTTGTAAACAGGTTGATCCTATAAAACTAACAATATTTTCGCATTTTGATTCAATACAACAGTATACGACGCCCGGTTTATACTGAACATTTAACACGTTTCCTAAAAGAAGAGTGCTTCATCATTTCCGAGGATGCAGATAACTTTCATCGGGACAAGTCTGATACCCGAAATTTTGGAAGAGAATGAATACAGGAGGAATAATACAAACACAGCAGAGCAGCCAGAAGATTCTCTCTACTAACGAAATGCACACATTTAATATATACTTAACCAATGGCATTCATTCCCCCCCCCCACCAAAAAACCGCACTTAAAGACAAATAAAGATGCCAAACGTTTGGCACATAAGCTGTTTTACTTAGTTAACTAGTGGCGCAAGGAAAAAGAAACTAATTCCGTTACAAGTGCAATGAAATTTGAAATTTCAACAAGTAAGTTTCCATCAACCTGTCGCCTTAACGATGATCAAATTCACAGATTTCGATGCGTTGACGAATTTTATCTGTTTATTTTCAGAACATTTGAAATAGTTGAAAAATTTAAGTAAAAGAGCTAGTTTTTCTCGCATTTTAAACTACTCACTTCAAAAATAATTACCAATGCGTCGCTGAATTTTGTATTCTTCCCAGTACAAGTTACGCGAAAAGTGTTCTCTACCTAAGCGTGTATCTCATGACAATCACGCAATTAATACACTATTGTCTGTCGCTGGAATCTCGGGAAAGTTATTTCTCGGATTATGAAAGGGCTACAGATAGCGAAAGTCGTTTCATATCACATTTTTAATACAATTTACGATGTAGGTCGAAAGAAAAAAAACAGCGATGAGTTAGCATCTCAGATCCTAAAGGGTACCACGTAAATACATGGAATCTGATGTAGAATGCAACGAACGACGATTTTATCCAAATCAAGAATAAATGACAAACCATTTTTTTTAATACTAGAAAATTGGACGTATTCATATTCTTGAGTTAAATAGATTACAACGGAAACTTTACTGCCAAAATAAGTAATAAACTAGGCAATATACCCTGAATGTCAAAATATAAGCATATGGTTGATAGGGAACATTGGAAATAACTCCAGGCATATGAAAGGTAACCCAAGTAACGCTAATAATACTGTTTCAGGGCCTTGTGGCTACGTTCACCGCCGACACAACCGTTAGGAGAAAGTGAAAAGCTTCCCTCTCTCTCTGCAACAGCGACTCTTAGAAAACGTACTCTGTTTAATATACGCTGATCTGTTCACCCTTCTTATACAAAGCAATTAAATATTTGAACTAAGATTGGGAAAAGGTTGTTTCAGCATACTCCACTATTTACTACTAACAAACCCTTACGGTTATTCAGCCGGGTTATGTTAGCCAAAGCATTCAAAAGTACAATTTTTTTGTATTTAAATTCCTTCGTTTTATGAATGATAGTTAATACTAACGACAATCTAATAAGTAACAAAATAGTTATCTGTCTTGACCCCGTAGGCAACTTGTCTGTCATTCGCCTGCATGTCCATGACGTAGTTGGTAATGGTTGACAAAACGAAAACTAAGAACAAACGTCTCAGAAAAAACAAGTGACCTGTATAAAAATATCTTTAAATTTCAGGAGGGTCGTGACAAGTTTTACAAAATATCACCGATTTAAAAGCTTCGTAAAGTAATTTAGATTTCGAAAACATTAAGACTCATAAGAGACTACTTAATGGTTGGATGAAATTCGTCTATATACTGCTTATATGACCGAAGTGTGTTTTAAAAGATAAAATCGATATCAGCATGTACTCATATATTTGCTTAAGTTTCCACAAATTTTATACTTAAAGTTTTAATTACCCGTTGGCGAAACTACGTAAAATAGAAACATACTTCAGAATCGCAACGCGAAATTTCAGTTTCGTGTGAAATGACTAAAACGGGAGGCCATTCTCCCGCTTCATCGCCACTCTCTCTAGGGTAGCAGCTCGAGCTGCGAGAGCCAGCCTTCCCCTCCACATTCGGGGCACCGCACAGTGGGCCAGGATTGCTTTAAAACAGCGCATGGGATTTCTATAACAAACCTTTCGTTGCCTAACCTGAAATATCTTGTTCCGTACGGTTTTTCGAGTCGCTGAATTCGAATTATAAAAAAAACTTCGACTAGTCGTAGATTCCGTTTTCACAAAGTGGTTTTTTTTTCATACGCTTAAGGAAATGAGCGACATTTCTTCTGGTGTTAGTGGTTGCAACTAAATCTTACGGATCTCAATACGAAATTAAAATAGCTTCTATAGCGTGAAAAAATATCGTTAGAGGCCTCGTGTGGCCCAAAAAGTCTCGACATTTCAAATGCTAGGAATTTCTATCGTCATTTTTTTCATGGGAGTTTTTATTTTAAAAAAATGGCAACATAGAACTTGAACTTAGGACGGTACACACAACTAAAAACAACTTTTGTCATTCGAAACACTATTCTTCTGTGTATTAAGATATCCGATACACACACAAATAATTTTAATAGTTTCAATACTTGTTGAAATGCGCGCTTTTACCAATCACTCCGGCCCAGTGTGCTGCGCCGCGTCGCTCCCACAGTTTCGCGGATGAAACGCGGAGGTTGCAGCGGTGGCGAACTAGCAGAGAACGGCATAATTCGCAGCCCTCGCCGCGGCCTCCGCAAGACGGAGGGAAAGAGAGAGAGAGGCTGCGCCGCTTTCCGGCGCTCTCTCCGCGAGGCGCGCTCCACTTGGCAAAGCGGCCGCCGCCGCGCACGCCGTGGACTCCCTGCTCCCAAGGAGGCCTCTCCTCGTTGAGATAAGGGCGGATGCTCAATATGGCGCGTGGGAATTTAGGGGTTTCGTCAAACATGCTACTCCTCGAATTAATATTGATTCGCGCACCCAACATGTATTTTTACTTAAAACCACCAAAAGTACTGGCGCGCTCTCGATTGTTTTTTTCTCTCCACCAATATCTCAAAAACAGTATTCAAAATCCATAACATATCACATCAACTAACATACACATTTCAGAAAGAATTACTATATTCACGTGTGCAGCAATCACGCTGATCATGCCTGAGATATTTACATTTTTCTACAGTTTTGTTTATGTACTTTAATGGCTGATATTACGAAACAAGCGTAGCATTTTACCAATTCTGAATGAATACAACGCCATCCACTTTTCCAACTCCATTCCTTACCTAAGGGCAGGAATGTATCTCGATTGTTAGAATGATCGCGACAAATATAATTAAAACCCGAAAACATTTAAAAAGTCTTTTCTATTGTTGCCAAGCAGACGGGGATGCTAACGATAGAATGTATTATCAATAGATTAAAAAATAAAATAAAAAATATT
Organism: Laupala kohalensis; assembly: GCA_002313205.1. NCBI lineage: Eukaryota > Metazoa > Arthropoda > Insecta > Orthoptera > Trigonidiidae > Laupala > Laupala kohalensis. The sequence goes on along the minus strand of NNCF01130302.1, from coordinate 128,835 downwards.
TTTAAAAAACCTGAATTCAAAGGATTTATAATTTGGAGAGGGTGGAACATTCTACTAACCGTCTAAGAAAGAATCGACACAATCCCTTCGTCAAAGAAATCGTTAACCCCTTCAACTTTTAACAAGTCTATACATCTGCAGAGGGAGATTTTTGCCCCGTAATATTCTTCCAGAACATAAACCATATCTTTTTTCCAATTAAAAAAATAACAAGTACTACATAAAGAGTTCTTGTTATGTATTCAAGTTAACACTTCCATAGAAATCATTCTAGTCACAAGGGGGAGTTTTTGAATTTTATTCACACCACTCATTTATCACCCATTCAAGTTCTTGAATTCGGTTCGTCGCGATGAAAATTCCCTGCATTTCAAATTCATAAGAAATGATGAAACATAAAAACGTGGTTTTAATTTATGGTCCGTTGTAACTTCGAACCAGAATAACCAGAACAAATCTTAATACCAGAATGATCTTGTTTCATGCTATTTTATGAATTCATAAGTTTCACACCAACTTAAATATAAGTTAGTAATATTTGTTTTCTAACTTCACAAGTTTCTCATGTATGTTCGTTTGGTTGAAATCTCGCTAGTAACTTTTGACTCAGTTCCCATTGACAATATAATATATCTAACGCAAGTAAAAACTTGTCTTAAAAAAGTGTTTTACTTCTAATTTTATTTTTAAATGTACTAGTTAGATGAATCACTAAAATTTGTCTGGGATTTTTTCAAGAAAGTTTTATATAGTGACAAGAAGAAGAAAAAGTAATTGCAAACAGCGGAGAGAAATGCAAGGGAGAAAGACCAGTGCCAGTGAACCTCGACGCCGAGGGATCCTGCGCGAAGAAAAAGGGCATATCAAGTACGTCGACAGCCAGAGAGAAGTAGAGCGCGAGTGAGCGAGGGCTTGCGAAAGGACGAGAGCGTCGAGAACGGTTTCCCCGAGGCGAGAGCGCTTTCGCTCCGTGGACGCCGCGCCGCCCGCGTCAGCACAAACGGACTCGACCCCAAGTCATCGGAGCCAGGGCCATCACTCCAAGGCTCACCAGTGCTTGCCTGCCATTAATACACAACGAAACTCAATTCAACGAAGAAAATAGTTTTGTCTCTCGACCTCATCAAGACGTTTATTTGAGCGAAACACGAGTTCACAAAACTATCTGATGAAGGGGGAGCAAATTCCATTTTATGGGATGTACAGTAGAATCCTATTTATCTGAATCTCAATTCACCTATGTTCCGTACGAACATACAATTTATTTTACGAAAACTATGAACTACTAGGGTTCACTTTATAGTAACTTAGTTCCCAGTAGTTAATAGCAAGGTCAAAAACTTAAGATGAAACTAGAAATTTGAATGTACATGTAGTAACAAATTAAAAATTTGAATTCAACCATATAAAGATACAAATGGTACAGACCTAATATCATAGTTCACTTTTATGTTTTACTAAAACAATGTAATATTTCGTCCTTCAGAAATTCCTGTTTTAGAGCTAACACTCACATTTTATTCAGTTGATTAAAATCTTAAAAAAAAAATCCTAACCTGCACTAATCAGGAAAGGAGAAAAACTACACGTCTAAAAAGAATTTATTTGCCAATGAACGCTTAATACCTTTCCGAACTTTCAAAATTAAATAACCATTGTTTTAAGCCTACTTTTAAAGAACGATTACAAATATTTTATCCCAGAAAAAAATAATAAAATTTCGGTGCAAGGTATACGAAAAATTTTCTAAATATTTCTGATTTCGTTCCGGTGACACTATTACGTATTCTTCTCTGTATTACATAACTACGAATACTATGTTAATTGTAATTTCATATTACTAGTATCTTTTTCGAAATTTCAGTTTAAAATTATAAAAGATTTTATGACTAATGTAAATGTTTGTTTTCCGTTAAATCTAAAAAAATAATTAAAATTAAAAAAATATCGGGGTGAAAGACTGTAGTGTACAAATGATATCAATCTAAAAAAAGTGTTTTTAATGTGATGAGACAATTAGTGAATTTTAAAGGGTAGTCTACAACTCTAAATCACTGTTTCTGACTCCTACTTTCGTAAGTAACTTTAAATCATCTCCCTCCATAGGAAACCAATTGCCAAAAATAAGATACCATTACAAATATTACTTTCTGGACAAGAGCGGATGCAATAGTATCCACGCCGTTTTGAAATAATGAACTTATTTTAAACCTAAAATTGGATTGTAATGAGTTCATTTCGGCGTAACAGGTGGCGCTACTCATAACGAATTGCTTTGATTCGGCACATAAACAAGTACATTAACAATTTTTAAAAATTTTCAAAGCTGTTACTATGTTTGATAATGCAGTTTGTAAGTACACATTAGGGAGTTCTTGCATAGCGTCTGCGAGCTATCGTAAACGTACCCCACATGCAAGTTGCTTCTGCGCATGCTCAGAAGTTAGTGGTACACTAACACTCGTAGCGTAGTACGTCACAACGCCTCTGTTTGCTTATGATGTTAGTGGTACGCTAGTGAGAGGTCATGGCATATTCTGGTATGGATTTGAGGTTATGTTGATATTTAAGAGGGTATACGAGAGATTTGTTGGTTTTGTGTACGTATGAGCACGTACTGGTGTACTCACAGTACAGTTTACTTGTGTACGGTTGCATAGAAGTTGTTTTTTTCGGTTTACAATTTTTCGTATAATTAGAATGGAAGGTACGCTATGCTAAATGCACCGACTACACTAGATCTTTCCATGTACGTTACGTTGTTAGCATGATCAACATAACATATATGCTGGGAAGCGTGTACGTTATGCGAAAACTATTATGAACTATAAACTGTCGCGGATTATGAATCATTATCATTAAAGATTCGGCTGCTTATGAAATGCGGCACGTGAGTTTTCATGACGAATGTAGTCTGTATTTAAGATGCAAGTGGATTTTGTCAAGCATTGTACCAAAAGTTAATAATATCGAAATGTTTACAAGCAATTTGATACATTTTAACAATAATTTTTCCTTTTTTAACTAATAGTGTGAATTATTCGCTGGGGTTGAGCTAGTGGCATATTAAAATTTCACGTTCGATAGGTTAAAAAATACTTCATTACAAGAGCCTAACAGATTATTGCAACCAAATTTCTTCATTGAAATATTGATATATAATAAACCCTACTTGGTAGAGAGATTGTTCCATTCCCACCACGCGAATCGTTGTACTCAGACACGTAGCATTCTTGTTTTCATCAATTTGTAAATGACAGCCCAATACCCAATACCTGAATAACATAGATTACATCCTGTTTTGGGTGATTTGGAACGACTTCAATATCGGGAAGCAAATACTATTCTTAATGAAATCTCATCTTCAAGCAGGAGATGTTGAAGATTAAAAACCATTTTGAAAGAAGTGTCTTGGCCTTTATTTAAAACTAATATGAGTTCACCGAAAGTCGCATCCTAATAGGTGAATGTATTTGAAAGCTACTCAGCTTTTTACGACCTAACGTTTAACCAAAAACACTTCAGTTATTAAGAAAGCGTTTAACGATCCACCTTCTACCTTGCTCAGATGTAAAGGATTCCCTTTAACGACAGTTTAACTTTATTACGTTTACTCGTTGCACGACTCAAAGAAAAACGCACTTTCTTATGTGAACTGGGGATCCGCAAAACGAGAGAAATAACCGACACGATGGTACTATCATACAGATATTCAGGCTAACAAAATGTGCCTGTTTGGTCCGTTAGCAGATTTCGTTAATAGTTTGATGGATATTTCAATTTTTCAAAACTTAAATTCCCATCCAGCCATTTATCAGCACGACAAAATAATGGAATCATAATCGCAAATACAATTAGTCAAGTGATTAAACTGAATGATTGATGTAGAATGTAGGTATGATTGTTCTAGAACAAATTTAATCTATAAAATGCTCTGTCTGCTATAGAACTGTTGTAATTAAAAGCGATTAGGAGCAAACAGACAAAATTCTTTCCTGTTTTCCATTAAACGTCCTCATGTAGATTAAGGTGGCGAAAACAAACACTTTTTTCCGTGAACTACATTACAGTTCAGAAAACAATTTTACTCTGAAGTAAAACAAGACAACTTCAACAAATGTAACACAAGGAGGAATAAGAAAGTTATCGGAAAACAACTTCTATTTCCAAGATAAAATATGTTCATATATTAATCACAAGACAAAATGAGCCACAATAAATTTTCTTTCTCATAAGTATTCGTTCAAAAATAGAACTAGTCCTTCACCAGAATAATTTCAACATAATACAGCAAATTAGATTAAACAAACTTCTCATTTCATCTCAAATATCACCCTGTTAATATGCACACAATTATTTGGACAGAAATTTGACAAGCCATAGTAAAATTAATAGTGAGTGCGGAAGGGAAGGACAAGGATAGAGACGCTGGTTTGCAAGCAGAACACACAGGTACAACATAAGCCTTCGAACTCTTCTCCTATATGCAACGATGTGCGATATCGCACAACGATGACCAATAGGACAGAGGTAATTTTTTACACGTCCGCCAATCAAAGGCGATCACACAGCAACATCCATTTGGAATGGGGACCACCACCTAATTCGGGGAATTTTGAGACTGCCACAATACAATATTCGAATTTTTTAATCCAATTTAAAACTCCCCACATTTACTACAAAACGAAAAAAAATTTATTAAATTTTGACCTTGTTATTATGAAGTGCAAATCAGAGGGGAAACAGCAACACACAAGCAAATCATAAAATAGAGTATGTGTCGCGAGGTCGGTGGTCTCCCAGAGCAATGTGTGCCTTGGGCGCAAACCAAGGGCGCTACCAAAGAGTTGCTGACATGGCTACGAGCCAGGGCCGCATGTTGTACCTCTGCGGCGCTTTCGCATTCGATACAAACGGCCGCACTGCATTCGATCGTGTAGAGACCTGCTAGTGGTAGCCATTTCAGCAACTCATCTGAAAAGACAGAAAAAGCTTTTTACTGACCAGAAGCAGTAAAACAGACAAAGGATCATCGCGCTGCGTCCATTGCTTACAGACTAAGAAAGGCGAAGGATACAACAAACAAGGAATCAGCAGTTTTTTACTAGCAGAATGTTTTACCCATTTTTATTCACAGCGTATCACTTTCAGAATACTCCAAGGTAGGAGAGATTAAATTACCTTCCGAGGACATACGTGATATCAAGAATCAATACTTTATCAGAGCAGCAACCTTGCCGTGCCATGGAACGACGTATCAGTATCACGCACAATTTTTATAAACAATTAATGAAAAAGAGACAAAAAAATTAAAAATCATGTCACATTCCAAGTAAAAACAATTGGACCTAACATTATCATTAAACCTAAAATTAACAACTGTACCTAACATTAAACTCCAATCACATCTAACTGTAGAACATAACCACATCTGTCGATAATGAAGATGTAAATTTATAATCCCATCCTGTAGAAAAGTCCATGAGTTGAGAAAAATGAATTCGACAAAAAGATAACATTTCATGTAATTGACAAGAACATTGTAACCAATGCAATTTTCAATTTAAAGTAGAATTTTATTTGATACCGGGAGAAATTTTAACGTTTGATCATATGGTATGTTTAGATCTCGTCTCAATTTTTTTCTTTAAATTAAAGGCATAAATATCCTCAAATAAATACCAAACTGTATAATATTATTTTTATTAAAAGAACGTTCTTGAATGAAAATATTTTATAATTTGTACAATTTCTATAAACTTCTAAAAACGAAACATTAGTTCGTAGAATGGATAATTTTTTTTTCGTTTTGTAGTAAATGTGGGGTGTTTTAAATTGGATTAAAAAATTCGAATATTGTATCTTAACGTGTTTCACTGGAATGATAAATGAGGAACAAAAATTTGATTACTTCTCAAGAAATAGTTTAGAATGTGTGACTAATATAAGTAATGACCTACATTTCCTTTTTTGCGAGCAAGCTTAAAAATATGAGAAAAGTGTGAAGGAATTTTAAAACCTGGAACAATCTTCTCGTCACTTTTGTTGTGTAAGGAAATAATCACACACGATTAATAATCATGCATTCTATTGTACTTGAACTTTTTGAATTACTACAGTACATTATGTACAGTACAACTATGATTATTTTCAGTAAAACTTATTTTTATCGGCGCCGAATAGCTCGGAAACACAAGAGTTTATTCCCAGACAGCCGCGACGTAGTCCACGTAGTGTCGAGTGGAAGAGCGCAGATTCAATCTCCCTGTTCGGTCGAACTGAGTGAAGTTTTCAGCTGTTTTTCCTTCACCTAATCAACACTTATGTTCTGCGCTTACATTCTCCGGCAAACCAAAATCTCTCCCACCTAATCCAAATCATGTGTTTTGATGGACAAGTAGTCCGTGGATGCGAGTCTAGCTGCATCATAAAATTCGAAAATACGTATACCTTAAAAAATTAGGAGCTAATCCAATCAATTTAATTATTTATCTCATAAAATTTAACGGTGAATTACTAACCAAGTCTTCGTCAGATAATCAAGCTAAAAATATTTGATGGTAAAAACTTAATAAAATTTTAAATCAAGACATTGTTAGTCAATGAGTTTCAAACATTGCATAATGGTACACATCAAAAGCACCTAAGAATTTGGGGCGTGCCCCACTCCACTTTCCCCCACTCTCCCCGACCCCGAGAGAGATGTTGACATTATGAAACAGCTGACGTTTTTCTGGTACGTGCTGAGTACGTCAAAACTCCAGACGGAAGAAATTATCCTCAGGCTTACGAGAACGTCACATTTTTTAAAGAATACCACACTAAAAATAAATAACATTCAACAATATTTCGAGACAGCTTTCATTTTCCAGATTCTGATGGTAACGTTTCTTCACTTACACAAGCCAACCTCCTTCAATGACTTCAATTCACAGACTGATACTTATGGTATTACTCTCACACTTCTTGTAACATCAATGGAAAAAAAAGAAGAAGAAGAGAGAGAAAAAAGATTCAGCTTAATTAGGAAATCCACAAGTTCTAATTTCCAACCGTTTATTCATAAAAAACTGTAGCGAATATAAAACATTCGAGGAAAAAAAATTAGAATTTTGGGTAAACAGTTCATTCAAGACAGCTCATCGTGAGCTACAGCTATAGAAAATGTGTTTCAACATATAACAAATATTTTAGTTTTAATTAATTCAAAATACTTTATAATATTAATGAAAAGTCATTCTTCATTTGCTTGAAGAATAGAGAGCATTTTTTCATAACACCCCCACAGTACTGAAGCCACTGGAAGGAGAAAAAAATGCTTGTCTCGTTAAAACGCAAGTGTGCTGTTCAAGCGAAAGTAAAAAATTAAAAAAATATTAAAAAATCAATAAGATTCAATTACATTAATGTTTAAAAATTTTCAGAACAATTTAAATACACATACAGTACATCAATGAGCTATTTTGTAAAAAGTATTCAGAACTTGAAACCTTTGTCGATAAAATATCTTACTCCATTACAATTGTAGGCTCCAGGCTCTAAAATGTGATTTCCGAAATGATCTCTCCGGCGATAACATTGCTTAACTGTAAGACCAACAGGATATTACTCAGGAATTTTCCATACGACATAACAGAACAAAAAAACTTTTCTGTTCAAATTGTAGAGATAACTAAACATTAGTTTTCGGAAAAAATGACATTGTTATATCCAACGATTATAAGTATTTTTGTAATGATTTCGAGAAATTACATTGATAGAAGAAAATATATAGATTAAAAATAAAAAGTAATCGAAGGCACTCGAATCTTGAGAGGTGAGACCTTTCTGTCTCAAATATTTATTTCACTTTTTATGACTGTCATTAATATTAAATCACAAATCAATGTCACGCTGCAATGTGTTACCCTAATGCAATGTTTAGGAAAGGTAGTTAGTGTAGTCGAAAATCACCCGATATTTCGAAGGTTAATAATTCAATAATAGTAAATAAGTTTGACTTAGGCGCATGAAGTTACCTTCAATGGCTACTAATTATGAAACAAAAAATTGAATACATGAGTGACTTTTCTCTTTCCGCTTTCGCACGGACAACTCGAATTGTCAAAAAGGTTTCACAATCTTAAGTAGTGTTAATGGCAGTAACAGTGAATACAATTATACTTGAGAAGGAAATCTGACCATTTCATTTCTCATATCTCTATATTGATTTCAACCATTACCTTTGTCTACCATGCCGAGAGTGGCGAACCATCTCTTTACCTCCGGCGGCAACTACTCATGTTACGACACTTTTGCCATGTGCTTACTTTACCCGACAATCTGGTACACAATGCAGCAATTCATCCTTCCTTTTCTTCCATCAGTTTCTACAACAACAGACTGAGAGCAACCAAACCATTTGGATATCGCTCCAAACAAATTTAGGAAACCTTGAATATACGCAGAGCTAATGTCATAAATCAAGGTTTCAGTAAGACTCCTTGGGCTTTGCACAAGCCGAAGATTAGCTTCGATCTTCTGCATCACGACGAGAACAACAATGCAGACGTAATGTTGAGGATATACTTTCACCTAATCCTCGACAACCACAGGACCTATATTCCTGTGTTTACAGACGGTCGAAGTAGGACGATGGTGTCGGCTGCTCCGTGTTCCCCCGTATGGCCTGTAGCTACCGTCTTGGCGACTTGTGCAGTGTTTCCACTGCTGAGTGCAACGCTATATTGAGAGCACTGCAATCAACACTGCTCCCGCGGATCAAATTTCTTGATTTGCTCTGATTCTCTAAGTGCCCTTCAAGCAATCCAGAATATGTATCAAGCTGATCCAGAACATCCAGGATGTACTTTTCTCTCTCCAAAGTGACGGAAAGAACATAACGTTTTGCTGGATTCCCGGACGTGGGAATAAGAGGAAATGAGGAAGTAGACGTTTCCGCGAAGATGGCATTCCTTACGAATCGCGTAGATTTCTTCACTATTCCAAAAGGGGATATCTTAAATTCTATCAAGACAAGGATTCTAGGTGAATGGAACAATGAGTGGTTGGCTGTTGAAGGGAATAAGCTCCGACTTATCAAGTTCTCTGTTAAGTCATGGAGCAGTTCCTGTAGGTCAGCCAGGCGCGAGGTCTTGCTGACCCGCCTGCGCGTAGGACATTATCCTCTCACTCATCGGTATCTCTTGCTATTTAACGATGAACCCGTTTGTGAGGAGTGTAGCTCTTCTCTGACAGTGCATCACCTAACTGATTGCAGCCCAACCTGTGGCACAGGTGGTAGTGTTGTCGCTCACCACCAAGTCATCCCGGGTTCGATTCCCGATGGGGCAAGAAAATTTGTGCTTTTCACATTAATGTCCCAGTTCATATAGCTGTGACTACTGAAAAGCAAACCTATCTTCCTCTATCCAGCTCCTCCTAGTATCAATAACTATTACTAACTACTTCTACTAACCCCTTCACGTACTAACCCCTTAACTACTTCTAATTATCCCCCAGGGGACTTACATCTAGTAAGTACGTGTTTGGCAAACACGGCGCCCCGAGCTGAGTCTGGCATTACTTCCACTTGTGCCATGCTCCTTCCTTTCTCCTTTCTGACCTCCCTGGGTCACCTCTTGTTCTTTTCGATCCCGACGCTATTAAGGCTAGGGTATCTTTCGTTTTCCTCATTCCTCTCATTTTTTGTCCCCCTCATGGTATGTGCCTCCCTCTTTTTTTGCCCCGCCCTCTCTATTTGGTGTATGTTGTGAGTTATATTTTGGTGAGTTATATTCAGGAGGGTTTTTAGTGGGTAGAGTTGAATCATTCGACGAGTCCCACACGCGGGGAGAGTCATGTTGGCTCTCCCTAGTGCGTAACTGCATTTTCCCTACCTGTACAAGTTTTTCGGGCTCCTATGACCTTTGATGTCAACATGAGCCGTAAAGCCCCACAATAAAAAAAAACCCTTCGCGTGGGCCAAGTTGTTGGTAAACCCAGCTAAGCGGCCCACCTACTAACAATACCCTACCTCCTATCGCTCCATGTAGGTAAGCTTTAATAGCAAGCTTCTTTTCCCATTACAAATACAACAACAACAACAACAAACTGATTGCAGAAAATAGATCAGAATACGGAGACAATTTGGTCTAGCTGCAGATTACCAACAATTCTCGGAAATGAAACGGATGATGTTAAAAAATTATAGAATTTTGTAAGTAGATCGGGGTTCCTGACAAGTTCATGGGAGAGTATAAATTAGCATTCATCTTTCTTCTTTCCTTTTATTCCTTTCCGTACTTTGAAAATATAATTTTCAGATTTTATTTCATTTTCGGTATAATGTATTGGGCAACTGTTTCCTTTTCTTTCCTCTCATCTTTGTATTTACATATTTGTGGAATTCAGGAGGGTTTTTTTAGTGGGTACGGTCGAGATATTCGGCGAGTCCACACACGGGGAAGAGTCGCTACGGCTCTTCCCTATGGTGCGAAACTGCCTTTTTGCCCCATCCGCAAGGGGTCTAATGACCTTGACGTTGGCGATCCCTAAAACCCCAAGGAAAAAAAACCTTTATCTACTAACTTTCACTTCCAAATAATTGTTTCTATTCAAGTAACTACATTTTAATGCTTCAAAAGTAACAGTTTAATATTCACTAGACACATCGGTAGTGAAAAATGTTCATCGTGCCCGTCTTGTACTATCTCAGAGGATACGTGGCCTTTAATAGCAACAGCTCTTTCCGAGTTAGTATTGTTTCGCACAACGGAACCATAGGATCCAAGTTTTGAAAGACAAAAAGATAGTTGTAAGCTATTCTTTAGCACAATCTCCACAAGAGGCATGGAACATAATGGCAACGATGTGTTCTTTATCAAATTAACACAAGGCTCACGAAACATGTTTGTCCTTCATGATATAAAATATTGTATAACAGGATTAGCTATATCAGCTCTTCTTGAGTGTGCGAGCTATATAAAATTATCTTCCCTTAACCAATATAACAATAATTGTTACACACAAAAATGTGAATTTCTTTTTAATGTTTTTTTTTCTTCAGGATTCCAAGCAGCTTGAAATCTCACAGAGAAGCGCCACGTGTCAAGTCTTCCAAACGACGTACATCTCATTAGCCAAGCTGGCAAAGGAGTATGTTATTTATGGTTGAAACTTGGTTAACATCAATGACTCACTACGTAAATTAAACCAAAAATTTCTTACACATTTAAATCAACAAAAATACATTGAAAATCTCGTTAAAACTCGGTCGTCATCGTCATATGAGAAATGCGTACGAATTACGTTGTACGCATTGAAAGACCGGTAGTTAAGAGCGAAACGTACAATAATTTAATTAATTCATAAAATAACTGAAAAACCTTGGAAATTGAAGGATCAGCAATATCGCGATTAGTTGTTGGCCGGACGGTCAGTTAAATGCTCCGAGCTCCCGTGGCGGTCGCCAGCTGATCGGCGGAGGCGGAGCCATCTGGCAACGTCGCGCGCAGCACCTCGGAAGGTCATTCGTCCCCGCGCATGCAGCCCCTCCTTCGGCCGCTCCCTCCCTGCCAGCCTGCCTCCACAAACCAACACCCCTCTCGGTCCCACCCGTCTCCTCACAAGAGTGCGGTGGCGGCGACTATCTCGCTCCAGCCACGACGACTCGTCTCGCATCAACTGTCCGGTGCTACAGCTACACCCAGGGTCTTCGGAAAACGCACTTGCACAGTCCCCAAGGTACGAGGCCATATAGACAAACTACACAGAACGAAAAAGTTTTGTTCGGCGACATTGACACATCTGGTAAAGCGGAACGTAAACAAAGCAAGCTTGGAGACATAAGAGGAAGGATAGATAAGGAACTATGATTTGACAATGTTTGACTTCCGGAGTAATCGGCTTTTTTATCGTATAAAACATCCACTCTTTACTGTCTTGACCCTTGGGTTGCTACTTCCGTTCTGTCTGTCTCTTAGATGACCGACCCTCGGGTTTAACTACATTCATTCCTTTATGTATTGGTTTACGCCAATGTCGCGACATACCATCAGTTGCGTGATTTAAGTTTTCACAATAATAACGAACGCAAGGTATAGATGGTATTTAAATTGATAAGTCACAAATCAACGGGAATAATTTTGATCCGTGTTCAGACTCTTAGCCCGATTTCTTTTTAGAGAAGGGGGCAGACTTGTCACCCAAAATGTATAGATGTAAACTATAAAATTTGTCCTACAAATATTTTTAATTTCATACATTTGCCGTAATTTCATACATTTGTGAGCCGTAAAGCCCCACAAAAAAAGTACATTTGCGACATTAATCAGTTAGCAATTCGTAAGTCAACAATACTCTAAATATTATGTACTTCGAGCAATTTCCGGTGCTGAGAGATCTGAGGCTGCGCGCTTGTACAAGGGACCATATTTTAAAAATCTTGATACTAAATAGCGTTGCAAACGTCAGTATTGTGTTGAAAAAGTCATCTGATTTGTATGTTGGTATTTAGTTAATATACTAGGACGTTGGTATTTAGTTAATATTTTAGGGTAAAAACTACCCTAAAAGCACAAATTTTACGACATTGATATTTTTGCGATGCACCAATCACGCAGTCAAGCTACATATTATGTAACTAACATTTTGCAGCAAATTCGAAGGAAAGTTTACTTAAATCCAAACGTCCAAAAATGCTTGACGTCTTTCGGTATTTTTTACTTGATGCCAGAATCGACTTAGCTTTTGGTGGCAATTAGAGTCATTTATTCTCAATTGACGAATTTGATGTTGCAATTAAAGCATTGAAGAACACCATGTACTCAATGTATTTAATTAATACACACATTCCTATTTACATGAGAACCTAGTGAGAAAATGTTGAATTAAGTGACATTGATCCAAATAATTTCTTTCTTAAATAAAAAAAAGTAGCTCTTTAAATTCCAATACATCCACTTTAGACATGAAGGTTGCCTGACACTAATCTCTCAAAACATCCAGCTGTTTACAACATTGAGCGGTTCCGGAGAGGGCAGTTTACCTGTGATTGAGTTTTATAATGTTGAAGTTGGCATTATGCTTTTTCCTTCTCCAGTCAACAATATTGTATTTCCTCTCCCTACTTTTACACGAGAATCACTGTTTATCGATGTATTTTGTGCTTGAGCGCCTAGGTCCTCAACGAATCATTCAGACAACCAATGCAACATGGCATGTATTTTATAAAAAGAGAAAAGAAAATAATCAAAACATTCTCAAAACTTAAAATCATTCAAGAGTACAACATTAAAATACATACACATTTAAAACAAGAGAAGATATTTTGATCGCATTTTTTTCCGCAAGAGAGGCGGAAGCTACACAACATTCATTTCTCTCAGTAACACTGTCGAAACGTCGCATCGTTCACTGTTCATTCCCATTTGCGTCTGTTTTCATATGCAGTGCATGTCTGTCTTATGTCCTCGCGCGCCCAAATAATTAACTATAAAATCCATTTGGTTTATATTACGTGGCGTTTCCAAATCAAAGATTTGGTGGTGGTTATAACATTATCCACTACGCTTAGTCGTATCAATCTTTGTGAAACTTGAAAATAGTTTTCCGCAAACGATAAAAATCAACATTTTTACATAGCAAAGGTGTGGGGTTCAGGGTGGTGTACAAATACACAAAATGTATTTCATGGAAAGGCTATCATAGTTTCTGCAGTTTCAAAACAAGAAATATATATATAAGCACTGAGCCGTCGAAGTGAGTCGGTCCACGGTGGGATACAGAGAAGGCCCTCAAGTATTTTTTTCTTTAAATTTTATTTTCTCCTATTTACCTAGTTTTTTACTTTTATCGGTATAATCTTCTTTACTGGCATTCTCTGTGAGCTGAACGCTCACTCATGTGTTTACCGTGCATGGCGATCCGTGTCGAAGGGAATGGGTGTCCCGGTGAGTTGAGGGGTCCAACCAACCCTAGGAAGATTTATTTGTATGTGTCATCTAATATGCTTGCTTTAGTCTCGACCTCTTCTAGACGGGTGATCGGGGGCTAACCCACCCCCGATCAATCAGCTCGGACTAGGTCTTCGACTGAACTCCAGGGTGATGGGGGTTCTTTCCGCAGGTCGGCGAAACTGGTGCAAACCCTATGCTTAAAGAGCCCTGCGTGTCCCCGCTATATCACCGTGTCAACCCTAGCAACCCAGAGGGGTGTCCCCTTGTTGGACTCCGTGGTAAAAATCCGTGGTAGGGTATCAAATTTAGTATCAAATAGAGTACAAAAATGTTATTTAACAAGTATTAATTAAATTTAGTAATTATATTAAATCATTCAGCAATTGTATTATACTGTCACATTTATATTATAACTATTTAATAATGTATTGCCATCAAACAATCACTATATTGTATTGTCGAATACACATAAAATTATGATAATCGACTTGACTCCTAGGGAACTTACATCTAGTAAGTACGTGTTTGGCAAACACGGGGCCCCGAGCTGAGTCTGGTATTACTTCCACTTGTGTAGGCTCCTACCTTTCTCTTTCCTGACCTTCCTTGGTCACCTCTTGTTCTTTTCGATCGCGACGCCATTAGGGCTAGGGTATCTTTCATTTTCCTCAGTTTTTGTAATGTTTTGATGTATTGTAATTTAGGAGGATTTTTAGTGGGTGTGGTTGAGTCATTCGGCGAGTCCCACTCGAGGAGAGTCATGTTGGCTCTCCTTATTGCGTAACTACATTTTCCCTACCTGTACAGAATTTTAGGGCTCTAATGACATCTATGTTGACGAGCCGTAAAGCACCACAAAAAATCGAGTTTTGAGGAAAGACCTAGGCAATCTGAACTAGATTTTATCCAGTTAGCCTGTCTCTCTTGTCTATCAAGTCATATACAGGCTAGAAGTTCAAACTTAAGTATTTAATTGGGGCCCCGAGCTGAGTCTGGCATTACTTCCACTTGTGCAATGCTCCTTCCTTTCTCTTTCCTGACCTCCCTTGGTCACCTCTTGTTCTTTTCGATCCCGACGCCATTAGAGCTAGGGTATCTTTCATTTTCCTCATTCCTCTCATTTTTTGTCCTCCTTTATTCTTTGTCCCCCCTCATGTTATGTACCTCCTTCATTTTAGCCCGCCCCCCTCTCCATTTGGTGTATGTTGTGAGATATGTTTTGGTGTGTTGCAGATCAGGAGGGTTTTTAGTGGGTAGAGTTGAATCATTCGACGAGTCCCACACGCGGGGAGAGTCATGTTAGCTCTCCCTAGTGCGTAACTGCATTCTCCCTACCTGTACAAGTTTTTCGGGCTCCAATGACCTTTGATGTCGACATGAGCCGTAAAGCCTCACCAAAAAAAAAGTTATTTAATTGTCTCCAATGCACCAATAATATTGATAAACCACATAAGTTTTGTAATGTTTTTTTATTCCTAGTTTCTCATAATACGAATATGTTTGCTATTATTTCCAAAGTCCTCGAAATGCAACCAAACTACTGTTTGCCTTTAAATTATAGATGTACTAACAAACTTCTGCCATAATTTTAAGGTCCCCTTTAGAATTCATTATTTTTTTTTTTTTTTTGGGGCTTTAGGGCTCGTCAACAGCAAGGTCATTAGAGCCCTTAAAACTTTTACAGGTAGGGAAAATGCAGTTACGCACTAGGGAGAGCCAACATGACTCTCCCCGCGTGTGGGACTCGCCGAAAGACTCAGCCATACCCACTAAAAACCGTCCTGCATTACAACTCAAAACACAAATTCCATCATATCTAAAAACACTTTCCTAAAAACATTTTTAAAAAAAAAAAGAGGAAAGAGGAAAATGAAAGATACCCTAGCCCTAATAGCGTCGGGATCGAAAAGAACAAGAGGTGACCAAGGGAGGTCAGAAAAGAGAAAGGAAGGAGCATGGCACAAGTAAGTGGAAGTAATGCCAGACTCAGCTCGGGGCCCCGTGTTCGCCAAACACGTACTTACTAGATGTAAGTCCCCTGGGGGGGAATTCATTATTTTAGCAACACAAGTTACAAACAAAAAATAAAATTTATTGAACGTATCTGATAACAGGTCTATTCCATGGACCTGACGCGTTAATTTATTTTATTTAATAATTCATGCAAGCTCGCTAAAGTGCCAGTCCGAAAGTCTGATTTGAAGCCCCGCCGTAGTCAAACCGAGAGGAGGCACGCCCGTAGCCTTGTGTCCTGGGGGGCAAGAGGGGCTCATATTGATCGGCTGTGACGAGGTGTCGTGGCTGCCCCAAGCGCGGCGAGGCAGGGCTCCGTGGAAAGGGGGAGAAGTATGCACCAGGTGCAACTACCTTTACGACACAATCACTACTTTGGCACAGTCAATGAAAAAACTTCAAAGAATGAACGGAACTAATATTTTCACGCACTAACACTGGACATAAACAAGAACACGGAGAAGCAATACTAACGGAAACGAGGGAAAATTCCTAGAGAAAAACACATTACTCGTCAGCTGGACAGACGAATTTTTTTTTCCTTACGGCTAGGTATTTTTGAAAAATTGAATAAATAAAAAACGCAATGTAACAATCACATGATCCACAAATTCCACATATTCAATATTTTATTCGAACTGAATTATGCAGAGATAAATGATCTAGAGGCAAATTGAGTTCTATAAAGGAAAAAAATTATTGACTGAGAAGTTTTAACACAATACCTACACTTTATTAAGAGGCCACACAAAACTTTAGAATTATTTCACAATAGAATATTTTTTTGTATGAAATAGTGCTAAAATGTCACATTACCATAAAAATCAAAGAACATTTCCAATCATTAGACATTATTATTATTTTGATGTAGTCATGATCACTTCACAGCTCTAAGGGTGTTCTAGCTGGTTCAAATTTCTAATCCCAGATTTCTACCCGCTATCTAAAGGATTAGATATACTTTCTTAAAATGTGGGCTGTGCCATAAAGAGAGATCTCTTGTATTTCCCATTCTCTTGGTTTGCCTGGCACGGAATCTAAATGTTTCTTTAATTTTAATGATAGCGCACCAAGGGAACCTGCAATGACAGGGACAATCTTTGTTTTAACTCCCTACATCCTACTAATTTCGATAGGCAAATCTTTGTATTTAAGCAGCTTCTCTGCTTCTTTTTCCGCTAAATTTTTATCAGTTGGCAGTGCTATGTCAATCAACAAGCAGGTTCTGTATTTCAGGTCCTTAATTACAATATTCAGTTTGTTGGCAGGGATGCATCTGTCGGTGGATTTGTTGATTTATTATTATTATCGTCAACAAAATCAGGTAACTCCACTTAGCTTACATTCTACGTGTACCGTGTGAAGATTCTTCAGAATACCTCGTACTATGTTATACACAAAGTTGTTGTACACCCAAATTGAAAATAAATTCCGAGGATTTAGAAAAGGAATTTCCATTCCCTTTTCTCAACAAACGATTAAAGTGTTTTAGTCATCTTTAGGCACTAGGCAAGGAAGTGAAAATATTCTAATTGAGAAAATTCCGTTAGATTAATCTATTACCTAACTATCTCCGTAAAATAATTAGACGTATGCATTACTATACCAAACGCTTTTTTATAACGTGTCAGCAATACGCAATAAAAATCAAGACGACATATTCTGATGGGGAATTAGGGAAACAATAGTTAAAACCCGATCCAGCGATGTGTAAACCAAGAAAACGTTTAGATTTAAATCGCTTATCAAATATTGCGAAAATAGAAAAGGTAATACTTCCCGTGGGTGTTTTTAAAGTGACAAGGAAATTCTTTAGCCCAATTTTAGGAAACTATTAAAACAATACTAAACAATTCTGGTGTAGTTCATAAGTTTTTTGGCAGCACCGATGAGCTCAAAAAAAAATCTTCGTTGAAATATCAAATACAAAATATGAAAAAAGGTAACTGAATTAATTTCTCGAAGAAAGAAATTACGGTAGTGAGTACATTGCTCCAAGGCTATTAGTATGCACAGCACGTGAACAGTTTCTTACAACTAAAACTTGGTAATTGTGGAGCGTTAGCAACAGTTAAATTTATCAATCTTACAACTAAACTTTAAAAAATTAAAGAATATCCAGAAAATGTATTTGTAGCTAAAATTAAAATATGCCAAACCATTTTGTTAAAATGTATGCAAATGGATAAATGAACTTGACAAATCGATTATTTAATCAATTACAAAATTTTTGAAGTGGGTCTGCGCTCTAATTCACGTAAGAGGTTTTTTCCTTGATTCGCTTCCACCTTCTCCTTCCTTCGTCGGGTACAGCGGGACAAGGTCAATTCCTTCCTTTCCGAAATGATAAATCTAGGTAGCCATGAAACATTTACACCGACAGTGGGACATAATGATGAGCTCCATTATTGTCAATGAATTCGAAGAGCACAAATTATAACATGTTCCAGTGTAGAAGAAAAGTTTATCATTCAAAGTGGTTACGGTGCAGTACGGGTTCCGTATATCCATCATAACCAGAAAAGTAATAAGTGTAATCATTAAAATTCAATGACCAATATGAAGTTGGTATATAATAATATTAATAGTAATAAAACACCCCCCAAAGGATCATATTTGAACAAAGAATTTCATACATTTCCTGGATTACACTTATTCCTTTAACTATGCGACCTGAGAGTTCTCCGGATAATATTCCACCAAATTCTGGAAAACAGAGCGGGGAGAAGGGAAACAATGAACGGGAACAGAGTACAAGGAAAAGTGCTGTCGGTGAAGGGCGATTGCCCCACTTCGTCATTGAAAGCCCACTTTTCCTTCTGTTACGTACCTTCCCCACCCTTTGTCAAATGTGAGGCTCAATCCCCCCGTGCAGTAAGCGTTATTCACAGCCTCTGATTATTCAACTCAAGCCATGTACAATTTCAAACACGGAGAGCAAACGTGATGATGGCGGCAAGGAATGAAAGAGGAGAAAGAGAAAGGGGAGAGGAGAGAGCATGACAGACAGGAACGAAAGGGGGAGGAGGAAGAGACAAGAGAGATAAGTTGCAAGAGCGGAAGGAGGGAAAGATGCGAGAGTGGGGAAATGAGGAGGGGAGAGACAGGGGCGGCAAGTGGTGTGGACAAGCAGCGTGTCCTCGTGCAAGCACTAGCGTGACCTCCGCGGCGGATTCGCGCGTCGGGCGCCACGGCCGCAGCAAGGGCGCCCCCGCCCCTCCCCGCACAGGGCCCCGGCCGCAATAGCAACGGCCTCCAACGCCGGCCTTCTGCCGCAGAGCTCAGGGGTGACCACACTGTGCCTGCTCCAACTTATCAAAACCGGAAAGTACCGAGACAAGCCAAAGATGACGTCTCGATAAGAAAATTTAGGAAGTTTAAGTCTAGTCTAGAAATAATGTTAGCTGGTTATATTCCACTTTCAGTTTACGAATACGGCCATTTGAGCTCGTCCACAAATATATTTTCCCGTACTCCTGTTTTGATTCACTGGAAGGAAAAAAAATACTTCTCGTTGGAAAGATACGAAGGGACGACATGATTATGTGACTACAATCTTAACTCTTTTTCTCCTTCATTGTATATCGTTAGTTTTCTTACACAGGGAGACAGGAAGGCCAACAACAAAGAATGTCGAAGTGAAGGGCACTCAAATACACGCTATACAAGGCAACCCGAAATTAACAGACAAAGGACTGGTAGAAATGCACAGGAAAAATGTTAGTACTCCAACTCTTGTATTCACTGCAAGTAAGGAATGATACTGCTATACTTAACGTTAATTACACGTACACTAGAGAGGATTAAAATAATTTATTGTTCCTTATGCAATGACAATTAATGAAAGCTGAACAATCCTTGTCGGTATATACAAAAGATGACATAATAATTTCAACTAATCAAGTCTATGATTTTATTAATTACTCCTTCAATAACCAGTAGACTATTCCAAATTAAACATAAGCCAAATAACTCGTTCAACCCGGTTGTAAGTAATTCCAGCGAGTTTCCACCCAAAAAATAGCGTTTGACAATAAATACAACGAAACGAAAATAATTAAAATTATTAGCCAATAAAAACATTTCGAGATTTAAAAAAATAATGTTTTCATAGAAAAAAAATGTCGGTCTTTCACAGAGAACCTTCAACCGATTCGGACCAATGAACTGGACCATATACAGCCTATAAAGGTGTCGCAGCCTGAAATAAACTATATTGCTTATAACCTACGCGTACATACACAGCCTTGCGTACGCAAATATACTTACGTTTTCCATAAATAGACCCGTCGAGGATCAAATGGGTGTATCGCACGGTAAGGGACAAATATCCATTACTTAGGATTTGGATCAGTTATTCGCAACCAAGAAAACATCCGAGTTGTATTATTAAATTTACGCTCCTGAGGTAAAAATCACACTTAAGCAAAATGGTCGATTATTCAACTAAATTTGTTTTATTAAAATTTTACCTAATTCACGACGTACGAAATTTGCCTATTTTCCTTTCCCCGGAAAATTTAGATGTATTATGAGTAATCCAGACTAGAACGAAATTGTCTTTATGAGCGTAAGATTCAACTTACAGACCACTCAGCCTTCTCTCCCAAAACATAAGAGCTACATTTGATTTTTCAAAATGCATTATTCATAATTGGGGTGATGAGATCCTCCCATCTCCTGCATATGTTCACTCATGCCATCGCTTACAAAATAAAAATCTTCCAGTTCGTTATTATAATTCTTGTTGATCCCGCGTTATAAACACACACACGAAAAACCCATTGCAGTATTTCCTTCGCGTGATCGAAAAGTACAAGACAAGAAAAAAAATAGTTGCTTGGCTCTTGAGTTACATTATTTCATTCCAGTTTCGTAAAAAATACAGGAACTTAACAGAAGCGACTCTAATTAAAACTTTAATGTATTATATAGTCATGGCATACATTTACGAAAAACAGTTTTCAAAATATTATTAATATTAAATTCACAATTCCATACAAAACTTTGTTTAAAAATAGTCTACAAGGCTATATTTAATGGAAACGAAATTATGCAAATCACTTTGATTCTTTACATGGCTGTTCCTGAGGAAATCTAGCTTTAAATGGTAATTAGAACATAATATTACGATTTCGGTTTGCTCCGGCAGATTGCCTTCAGTGCAATCATTAATTAGTACAGGAAAATCTAGAAATTCGCAGAACTGAATAGTCGGGAAGGTTAACATGAGTACACTTACGGGTCGATACGGATAACACCAGTAACAATAATATTGAAATATTTCTTTATTACACATTCCATTTTGTCAATTTATTCTAAAATTTATGTTTAATAGTTTCCTTTCTCCTTGGCGCCCAAGGGGAACAATGCCTTCAAATAAAAGGAAATTAGTTTATTTTAATTTGTTTCCTGACAGACGCTAATACAAATAACCCGAACGAAACCAAGTCCGAACAGTAATCTATTACCGCTCACCCCATACAGTGTTCGACTTCACAGTTTGTACTATGCTCAAGTGTCGTTTCTCGCCATTTCTGTTTTAGTAATGATTTGCTGACAAAATGTAGCAAGTAAGAGATTATGCCCCTTTTCAACCCCTGACACAAGAAATGACTTGTTACAAGTTCGGGCTTTTCCTTGTTTGTGTAACGAAAAGTATGCAACAAATATTTAGACGATTATGTGCAACAACATTGGTGAGGTTACTCTTTCAAACAGAACGCATCCACAAAATAAAAACACACCAAAGTAAAGAAAACCAATAGCCATGACAATATCAATTGTTTCACAGGATCTTCTCGTTGAAGACTATCAATTGAACATTTGGTAAAAGCATTTAGAGCTTCAACAATATGGACAGGTTCTAAAATATTCTTAAGTAATACTTCTCTTTTCTCACAATCAACTAGCAGTTGACATAAATAAATATTCAACAATCATGCTTTTAGAAATCTTATACACTAATTTATCTTTCGTAACGTTGCCAATCAACCACACTGATTCAATTAATTCACGAATATTTTTTTCAAAGAAGCGTCGGCTAAATATAAAAAAATTGTTATCAAAGGGATATGCATAGGAAGGATGGTATATCAAGTAATACACTGGTCATGATGATCATACACCACAGAGGATAATTTATATGGTACACAAATATTTGACTTTTGAAGAATAATGCAAACTAGCAAATGCTAACATTGCCTTACGTGATGAATGACTGCTTGCCCTTGGACAAAAAGCATGTTTTGCAGGGGTTCAAATAGGTTAAAAATTAGAATTATTTGTTCTGAGGTGTCTCGAGCATCGCCCGACTCAGACGAACTCCAAGGTCAAGAACTCGGTCCGCAACAGCCGCGCAACGCTGCTAATGGACGGGGGAGGGAGAGGTGGGGATCGTAGGAACCGTGAACGACGAACTGACGGTGGTGGGCAGAAGGGGCGCAGGCTCTCGAACGTGAAAGTAGGCTGCACAGCGCGCAGCATGCGCTGGCCTGCCCTCGGCCGCGACCCGGCCACCGCTTTGTTCGTAAATCGGGGACGAGACTGCGACGACGACGGAGGCGGCGGAGCGGATTCGGAGCAGCGAGGGCGGCGCGCCCCCGTCCGACGACGCCTCGCGAGCCACTTCCTCCGCCTACGAACACGGTTCGCGTTTTGACAGTCCCTCTCCTTCCATTGTACCCGAACTTCCCTTTCTTCATAACAAAGGGTCTAAAATTGTTTAGGACGCAGGTATTTCAGGTGTCCTCTCATAGGTGCCCTTTCCGACCTGGATTCTATTAAAGAATCGTGACGCGCGCGCACACAAAGTATACGTCGCCCCAGTAGCTCATCACTGACTCCGAGCGAAACACCAAGGTACCTCGGTCGCCTTCACGATCAAATGAGAACCCGTGTCAAGCTGGCAATGAGTTGCGCCAAACATTCTGCCAACCTCGAAACTGGAATCTATTCTGAGGTACACCAGCCGGAAAAGAAAAATATCGAACTAAAGGAGCGCATGCCTCACAGGGTACTAACCTCGCCAGAGCCATTTTGGCATCCGATCCGGCGGCAGCTCACACTGGTAGAGAGGAATCCTTGGTCCCAGTTATAATGATCCGTCAACACTTCACACATTCAAAATTAACACATTGAAACACTATCCGTGCAAAGTCAACAAAACACTAGTTTCCTTGAAACTTTCCTGACAACCGAGTAAACGCACTAGTGGGCGACTCGCGCATCAACACCTCGCCCGCAGCGGCCAAGCACTCGCCTTCGGCTGCTGGGCGCTGCCTGCAGCCTGCAGTCCGAAGCCTCTGCCGGCCGCGCTCGCGCCGCACTGGCAGCGCCGTCGTGCGAGACACTCGCCCCCTCTGCTTGACCCGACCGGCGCGCCATCTAGTAACGAACGCGGGAAACACCAGTACTATCGATCGCTCGTCCGCACACGCTGACACCAATCCGCCGCGGGGGCGGCCTCGTCGACTCAGTGCGGGGGAGCGCCACCGCGGTCAAGTGGGACACCGTGGCTTCCAGTACGGGGTCACGGTGATCAAAAAACAAATCAATTTTTGTTTGTAAATTATACGGACCTACATAGGAAAGCGTCAAAATAAATTTCAGAAAAGTGAAGTACAATTTACTTCTAAGGAATTTATTTCTAAATTTTCTATTACACTTTTCACATTATTTTTTCGATTCATAAGTATTTAAAATTTACATACATTTAGATGCTCGAGATTTTTGTTAAATTCTACAATATTTACAATGTCTACGAAAAAAAGGGGGGGCACGTGAGATGATTTGTTTTCTCGCACACAATTGAATCGCTTCACAGAGGTCATGATACACAAAGCGAAAAGCAAAAATTATGTGATCTCTCCCCTGATCACAAGCTGGGTTAAGTAACTCACCACAAACAGTCGTTACAGGGACTGATTGTCGACGAACAGTGTAGTGAAAATTTTAACTGTTCGAAGTATATGGCAAAAAAGTAGTAGTAATTAAAATAACTTGTTCATTCTTTAATCATTAGTTTCCAATAACAATTAAATGATGTTCCTATCAATGTATATTTTTTCTCCACGACGCTAGGCAACATGTTACAACAATATTTACGTAGAAGTGACACGAAAGTTATAAGTGACATAACAAAAACAGAGTTCAAAACAGCTGTGCTTATTATTGATGGATTTATCTCAATTCAAGTGGTAAATTGGCGATTAGTTACTCTGCACTGGAAATTACCCAAAATAAGGCATTACTTGCACTTCAAATATAAATTCTCCATTGGAAAGAAAGATGGGCTCTAATGACCTCGATGTTGACGAGCCCTAAAGCCCCAACAAAAAAAATCCATTGGAAAGTTATATATTTTAACACTTATTCGTTAGAAGAACGCATATAAAAAAACATTTAAAACCATATTGATGTATAACCACACATGAATTTTTTTCAAATGTATTAACGTGAGAGACATGTAAAGTTCATAAGGTAGCTCCTCAACTTAAGTAAATATTAACGCACAATAACATTAAGCGAGTCAAATTATGTTCTGCTGAAAACAATGTACTATGTAGTCCATCTAAAATCACATCTAGTAGTATGACACAAAATGTCAGCAACCCGTAATACATGCGAGTACTATGATATAAGAGATAAATTATCTGGAGTGTGTCCTACTCCACTTTCCGATCCCCCCATATGATCAGAAAGAAGCTAGTCTGCCAGTAATAGACGATGTTTCATGATCGGAGGACATTTCAGCAATAAGTTAATTCATCATGTATAACTAGAGCATAGAAGAATACTATTTCGTACGAAAAATTTTTTTCTGTATCATCCCATCCATAAGTAGAAAATGTAAATGAATTTATAACAGCTTATGTGGGAAAGCCACAATACACGAGGACTAAAATTGTTTTAAACTTTTCTCAATCTCAAGTGTTAATAAAATTATCTCTTATCGTTCTTCAATCGACGCCCATCAATCAAATACACACATAGATAGTAGCCCTAGAGTATGAATTCTCAATAACACTAAAATATTTTTAGAAAATGTAAATTCATAAAAAAAATTAAATCAACACACGCACATATATAATGATAATAAATCTTCATGTATTCTTTTTTTCTCAACGAATCTGTCCAAGAACTAGGAAGGAAGACGGTATCTTGTGATAAGAGCAGCCAGTTATATCAGCGAATGAAAATCCCTGACACTCCATTCGTCGAGACTGGGATCAAATTTTCGCTACCCCATCAATTAAGAAAATAAATTAAGGAATTAACTTTTTCCAGATCCCGACTTTCTTCTTTTTTCCTCTGGCTTCACTTACGATGTACTTCAAAATGGAGTTAACGTCACCTTTTTCAGGATTGCTCCTAGATAGGTCGTTCCATAAAGGTATTATCCACATAAATATTTAATTTTGTATTTATTGAGTTTCAGCGCAATATTAAATATAAATAAAAACTATCGTGGTCATTGGAAAACCAGATAATATTCTGTTTTCGTCCAATACGCGTTTTGTTTCTTTATTTTTGTCCATAGAGTAGCACCAGTTCACTGGCTATTTTCATGTTACTACTTGCCTAGTAGAGAAGACACCCAAAAATCAGTGTCATGAGTATTATACTACTCATGTACGCCAATTGTTCGTTATTTATGAATTGAAATAGGTATACTAAAAATGTACATAAATTTCTTAAATCGTAACCATACCCGGTAACATATTAATAATTGTTATATTGAATGAAAATGGGAGGCAGGATCGGGATTCGAACACGGGACGTCCAGTTTAGCGCGCTGACGCGCAATCAATGACATATTGTGTTACCTGATGGCGTGGTTACCCACAATTTAAGAGATTTATGTAAGTCTGTGAACTCCAGAATTGGAAAATATTGATCCACGATGAAGTACTCGCTGAGGAGTCGCCTCGAAAGAAGATAGTATCTCGAATGAGATAACCTCAGACTTCCGCGGGTCTTCGCAAGTTAGTTGACAACGCTTGAGGTGATCGGGATGACGTAGTTGGTTGCACGCCACGGCGCTAAGTTGAATGTCCTGGGTTCGTCTCCCACTTTCATTCAATATAACATAAATAAAAATGCTCGAAATTCATGACATTTATCTGATACTTCTCTCGTTTCCAGCTTTTCTTCTCTGACAGTCATACTTTAATTTCTTTTTTGACATTATACTTCAAACCCTTCGTATTTTCAACAAACCCTTCGTATTTTCGTATTTTCAATTTCGTTTATTTTTTCTCGAAATTTATTCTTTTCTTTATTTTCGATTTTTAGAATGCTTTCATACAATTCTTTTTTCTTATATTTTGATTTATCTTTGGATCTATTGTAAATCAGGAGGGTTTTTAGTGGGTAGGGTTGAATCATTCGACGAGTCCCACACACGGGGGGAGTCATGTTGGCTCTCCTTAGTGCGTAACTGCATTTTCCCTACCTCTACAANAAAAAAAAAAAAAAAAAAAAAAAAAAAAAAAAAAAATTCAACAAGGAGAGTAAAGGCTGACGATGGTAAGCAAAACTTGAAACACGAGAGTTTGTATTCGCCAAGGGCAGAAATGAGAGATGCGAATCGTATTTCGATAGCAATATTCAAATGAAACATGAGCTGGATTCTCATGCTTAGGGAGATGGAATTTCTAGATACATGCCATAGTCTTTAATATTTTTAAATCATACATTCTAGAATTATTGTAACTCAGGATTATTTTCGTCAGCTCAATCTTTCTAAAATTGATGGAAAGTTTATCAGCATTGGTCAAGTTTATTGGCATTGACGGTAAGTTTCAAAATTCTTACAAAATGGAAATTTCTTAATCCTCAGGGAATATTGCTCAGTAAAAATAGAACGAGTCATCAAAAATCATACAAACAACTCAATTTGAAAATATAAAAATTTCGATTCATGTTAACTCCATTTGAAATACCTGCCGAATGAAAGTATAAACGTGTAAGTAATTATTTGATATGAAAAATTCACTTAAACGTTGAAATGTCTAATCCAGCAAAATAGGAAAGGGATTACGGAAAACCATCTTTTAATCAAATATTGCTTCCCTATTCGTCCCAAAATGCATAACCAAATAATTATTTATAAAATGAATATTCTTGAGGTCACATTGTATCAATATTAGATTAAATACTTTTAATCAGGGCAAATCAATTCTATCGGAAATTTGAAACATCCATTTAATTAACGTTTTTCATAAACATGTACAATCATCCGATCAATTCATGTTTTCCGTAATTAAAACTGTCGAACCGTAACAAGTATAATGATGGTAATTAATAAGCATATTTCAAACAAAAAAAATTAATGTAGTTGAATCAAAACTTATTTCGGACAACGTTGGCACCTACTATCATAATTGTCTACTATCATAGTATTGTGTGTCCTTAACCAAAGATGTTCTTGAGCTATCCATTGAAAAGAAACAATGGACTGTCCAAGAGAAAAAGGTGGGTAGGTACTGCTAGTAGTAATTGAAAGAAACCTCACACAATAGGCTATTAATGGAATCAGGTACTTCAATCTAACATCAATAAGATATGATTTCGAATTTTACAGGAGAAAATCCTCATGGACATTAAGTTAGCTCGTAGTATTCACTTGAACACAGCAGAGACTTGCACAGTTATTTAAAGAAGCACTAATGTGATGCTCCGGAGAAAGAAAGTGTTGTTTTGGAAAAAAGCAGTTTTACAATAGTACGTGTATGTAGAACACATTTGAAAAGCGGAGTGGGCTGCTGGAGAGAAGCGGTTTCTGTGGAATGGAATTCCCAAATGGACTTACTGAACTTTCTTTTCGGATACTGAGAACAATTTGAGACCATTTTGTCCACTTTCGATTTCCCCCTCGTTATATGCCTTGTCGAATCGTAATGTGAGGTGGAAGGAAACAGCAGAATACTCGAAAACTGTGGTATTCGATGGATTTTTTTTGCATGAAAAATAAATGAACTGAATTGTCATCTCAAACAGAAAATAAATTACCACGCCAAACATTTATAACTAGAAATTGGACTGCGATACCCAGAAGCACAATATAATAGAAAATAAAGCTATTTAAGGAAATCATTAAAAACAATAAAATTAGCAATATCATTCCTTAATGTTAAGTAAATGTAAAATGAACCAAAGTATCCGAATATCCGTGATGTTTTCTTCCGATATTGCAAAAAATAAAAAAAGTAACAGGTAACCAAACCAATTCCCCCTAAGGTTTCACAAGGAGTCTTTATTTTTGTTACCAACTAGTCTGGATACACATTTAAGTTTGAACCATTAGTTGACGGCCTCCCATTAGACAAATTGATTTCTACTTTCATAATTAAAAGAATAAAAATGCAGGTTATTTGACATGTAACTTATCAGTGAAAGGTATAGATATTTTAGCGTATTTCCTGCAACGAAACACCGCCTCTTGTGATTAGTTGCATTATAATTAAAATACCGATTTGTCCATGTTATTTTGTCATAATATAGTTACGTCGAGTAACCTAGAAAGAAAAAGGAAGCAAAAATAGAAAGCAAGCACTGTTGCGCACGATATAGGCAACTTCCGGAAGATACGATGCCACGGAAGGAGTTTTCTTTCTTGGGGCTTTAGGGCTCGCCAACGTCAGTATCATAAGAGCCCTTAGGAAGAAGGCATTCTGAATCAGAACTGACTATCAACAATTCTTTTAGACATGGAGCTAATCTGAAATGCGGCAGAATAAGCATTAATAACATGAATTATGTGCACATCTTAACAAAATGCGATTCAGTGCTTTCCCTCCAGTGGAATACAGTTATAGTTGTTCAGACTAGTTTCGGTCTGTTCGCCGGTGCGTGTGTTAAGAACGTAGGTGAGTTGAATGTTAGAGTTTCAACATTACGTTTTTACTTTCTCATAAATGTATATAGAAAGTATTGTAATCGTGAAAAAATTCGAAAAGGAGATTTTTGCAGAAATATCCATTTTGGAGACCCCCGATTCCGAAAAAGTTGTGTTTGGCTGGACGTCCGTCTGCGCGCAGCACTCCTGACCGAATGGAAAAATATTTTTTTCATTTTCGTATTTTGGGTAGAATTTACTTCTGACATATGCACATACTTTCAATTTTCTTTTTACTTGAACACAAATGGCACTTCACATGATTTTGCTTAAATATTCTGTACGTAAAGTAGAATTAGTATGCATTACATTCGCGGTATAGCGCTTAAAAGTTTGGTGTAGACGCAGTAAAATAATTTTAGTATTTTGTTAATTTATAGGCTGAGCCCGACTAAAATGTTAGTTATTGTTCATTACACTATTACATTGTTAGTTAATGGGTTTTTCTTGCATTTATTTTACACACACACATATATTGTAACATCAGGACCCGTGCCGTATATAGGTTTTGAAATATTAACACTTTCAAGTACTTGGCTAGTCAGAAATTCCTAAGGCGATTAAGAGCCTGGCCCGTCGCCGCCAAACAAGGAAAAATACCGCAACTAAGATTTCCCGTCTATTGTGAAGAGATTGAGCAGTTCCCATCCACTTCTAGAAACTGAGATGAACGCCCTCAAAGAAGAGAGAGTATGGAGGGAATATTCCAGAAGTTGCCAAAAATAATGGTCAGCCTGACGAACGCAGTGTTCGCGGAAACTGAGGGGTGCCCTAGCTGATGAGGTGTGCGCAGTAAAGTGGCGAAGGTGTAGTCACGTGACCTCCGCTCCTGTATAAATTGGAAGGATTGCAGATCCTAAGTGCCTTTCATACTGGAGACTTTCAGACTTGAGACTTCTGCGGAAGTGTATGAAAGTACGCAGGTTATTTGACATGTAACTTGGTCAGTTTTGGTCGTCAGACCACTGAGAATTGCTGCGGTAATTCTATTACATTGCTATAGGTGCGAATGACTTAGCTTGGAACAGTTAGTTATTTCGGGATAGCAACTTGGAGACTTTTGAGATTCGGATAATCTGAGTAGATTTTCCGAGTTAATTCGTAACACCAGTATTTATATATGTGCGTAATTGTTGCTTTTAGATAGCAATATCTTTGTAATAACAAATTCAAACCTGTATTTGTGATTTGCGAGTTTGTCTACATTGGTAAATATTCAGATCTCAATTAAATTTGAATTAAATATTTACTTGTTATTACACGAGTGTTTGATTGTTGGGGAAACCAAGCTGGTGGCAGCGAACTCTACCATAAAAGGTTGTGGTTTATGGTTGAATCCCGCTTCTACCCAAAAACTACGCACATCGCACCTGGGCTTATATATATTAAGGAATACTTAATAATTAGCAATAATTAATGGAGAAATCCCGAGTTAGATTAAACAACAAATAAAATACTCGTGAATAATTAAATTTAGCGACGCACAAGCAAGAGCGGTTCTAGGTCGCCCCAGCAGGGAAGGGGGACGGGAATACCCTAGTACTCTAGAAAGGGTCGGCTCTTCGCTTGGGCCAGCGGACGTGACCCAAAATTTACGACAGGCAGCTGTGCGAGTATTTTCGTAAAAGAAAAAGGATTTTAGAAATTTTGGGAAAGGCGTCTGGAAAGTATCCGAATTAAAGCGAGAATATATAGCGGACAAGTGCATTTAAATTGGAGAAATTGATGGACGATGACAAGTTAAAAGAGGGAGCCAAGAAGTGTTTTGTAAAAGAAAAGCAGCCGTGAGCTGGTCCTGGAACCTTTTTGCCAAAGGGACTCCATTAGCGGAGCCGCGAAACATGGGTTTTGCTTTTTATTAAAAGCCGCAGCTGGACGAAGATTGCTCATTGTGCGGAGTAACTCATAATCGGACAATGAAGATGACTTACCTTAGACGGAGATGCGTAGGAGAAAGGAGCAAGGGTTGTAACCGCTGGAGTGCGTGCCGAGCAGGGAAACAAAGAGTGATTTTAGGCAGGGCCGGGGGATGAGGAGCGACCGTGCAAGATAAGTTTGAGGGTTTGAAGTAGAAAGAGGAGAGTTAAATGTGACGGACGAGTGAAAAATAAAGTGGCATTTTCAGATCGCCGGGGAATGAGATCTCCTTGTCAAAATTAAATATTGTGTGGTGGAGAGATGAGGGTAACGAGTCTGCGAAATGTCACAGAAGGGACGTGGAAGGAAAATACTATAGTTCGGAGACAAGGAAACATATTAATCAAACCTTGCTATTGGCTATAAAGGGAAATACGTCATACAAAAATAACCAATCCAAAACACTCCACGTGGAGTGCCTGAGTGATTATTGGCCGAAGAAAACAAATGACGTCATAGGAGTCTTCTCTCTAAGTTTTGGGGAAGTACATACTTAGAGGGGAGTACATACATACGTCGTTCAGCAAAAAGAGAGACGCACTTAAAGAGATTCAGAGATGAGAGATTAAGATTCATGTAGATTAGGAGATTCACTCATTCTGAGAATCTATTCATTCAGTTATCAAGTCCGTTGATGATTGATCTATGATTATTGATCGTCTAAGTCAGCACACTCACTTAGATTTTGATGTGAAAGTGACTTGGAGTTTTATTTGATGTGACTAGGAGATCACTAGTTGATCATTTATGATTGTACGGAAGCCGGTTTGTTATAAACTACTCCAATTAAAGTTCGAGCGAGTTATCCGCAACTTTTAATAAATCGGCATGAGTGTCCGATCATCGGTAAAAGTTATCTTGTAAGATGCATGAACATTTTTACCGAGAAGAAAATGGCCAGGAACTATTATTAACGCCATTTAGTCGTGATGTCTGCGTAAAGTTGAGCTGATTAATGTTGAAAATGGTATTTACTACGCTACGCGGAGGGTCATCTGGTTCCGGTAGAGGTGAATGGGCGAATGGCACCTGCTGTGCGGAGCGGTGAATGGCCTGGTGGTAACTGGAGGTTATTAGTCCTTATGGAACTAGCCACGCCCACGTCGTTTCAGCACCTGGTGATCCAACTTTAAATAAGGACATTAAGGTAAATTACATGACTGGCATCGTCCTGTGCACTGTTCATTAAGTGGCAATGTACTTAAATATGTGAGTGTGACGACGCCAAAGACTCTTGTGGCGCTTACGAATGTTCATTAACAAAATCAAATGATTGGTTACTTCAAATGTACCATTTTTAAATTGACTACTGGCCGGAATAGTTTATCAACCACTCTTGTTGTTCCTTGAAGGGAAAGTAAAGCAAATATGTCTTGTAATATTGTGATTTTTGGGGGATATTTTGGAACAGGAATGTGCAGGGTAAATGTTTATATGGCCAGTATTAGTGTGTGATATTGAAGTGTAATTTTTACGTAATAAATAATTAAACCAATTTTACCAGTTGCGTTTCCTTCAGAAATGACACCACGGGAGATCGAGCAAGAGGAGGAGTTGCCATGTTTGTTAGAAACACTATCCTCTGCTCGCCTGTTTTCCTACAAACACACATCCAGTCTATAGCAGTCAAAATTTATGGTCAACCATCTATGACCGTGTGTTCTATATATCTTCCGCCGACACGAGATTTTTCGGAGACCTCCCTCAGAGATTTAATTCATCAGCTCCCTCGATCATTCCTCCTCCTTGGATATTTCAACGCCCACAGTGTACTGTGGGGCTCGTCGAGCGATTGCCCCAGGTGCCGACTGCTGAATTGTCTCTTTGAGGGAGAAAATTCATGTCTACTGCACACCGGGGAGATGACCCACTTCGCATTTGGCACGGGGTCATGGACTGCTATAGACCTATCAGTTTGCTCTCCTGAAGTTGCTGATGTCTTTCAATGGAGGGTAGAAGATGATCTGCATGGTAGCGACCATCATCCTATCTGGTTGTCCTTGCAGGAACGTGTGACTATTCCCGAAAGCAAGCTACAGAAATGGATTCTCAGTAAGGCTAATTGGACACAATACCGTTCCCTGTCTGTCTTCAGAGAAACGGGTAATGTCCAAGAGAGGGTCGACCATCTGACCCAGGTGATTCATCATGCCGCTGATGAATCCATTCCGAAAACATCTAATTTTCCGCGAAGACCTCATGTCCCCTGGTGGAATGACGCATGTCGCTCCGCCATTCGGGCAAGACGAAGAACATTGCGGAGATTTAAGGCTAGTCCATCTCCGGAAAACCTCGCCGCATATCGGATTGCTAGAGCAAAAGCGCGCAGAACCATCAAAGAATCCAGATCCACCTCCTGGAAAGCGTTTCTAAGCACCATTAAGAGAACAACATCGTCCACTAAAGTATGGGAGTCCATCCGAAAGATATCTGGAAGGTATTCTCGAGTCCCAATATCTGGACTCAATTATCAGGGTCGGATTCTCACCAACAGCAGAGAAATGGCAACAGCAATGGCTGAATATTTTGCTGACTTAACATCTACAGCAAACTGCGATCCTGATTTCGCGAGAGAAAGGGAAACAGCAGAGAGCACATCTTTTGACTTTCGTTCCACCAACTGGGAACCCTACAACTCTTCCTTCTCTATGTGGGAACTTGAGTCAGCTCTAGCGACAGTTCACAACACAGCTCCTGGCCCTGATTCAATTCATTATGAAATGCTGAGACAACTAGGTCTCGAGTCGAAAGAATACCTTCTGGATATCTTTAATCTTTCATGGTCCGAGGGAGTATTCCCTAATTCGTGGAGAG
Organism: Laupala kohalensis; assembly: GCA_002313205.1. Taxonomy (NCBI): domain Eukaryota; kingdom Metazoa; phylum Arthropoda; class Insecta; order Orthoptera; family Trigonidiidae; genus Laupala; species Laupala kohalensis. Next base: position 95,253 of record NNCF01130302.1, on the reverse strand, counting down.
AAGCAACGCTTATCCCTTTATTAAAACCAGGTAAGGACAAAACGAACATTAGTAGTTATCGAAGCATTGCCTTGACGAGTTGTGTTGGTAAAACTCTGGAGAGAATGATCAACCGACGTCTCGTCTGATATCTTGAACGGCAGGACTTGCTGAGTCGATCTGAGTGCGGTTTCAGAAAGTTCCATTCCACCTTGGACAACTTACTTCTCCTGGAATCAGCAATTCAAGATGCTTTCGTCCGAAGACAACATCTCATCGGAATATTCTTTGACATCGAGAAGGCTTACGATACTACTTGGCGTCATGGCATTTTACAACAACTCTATGCCTGGGGATTTAAATGACGTCTTCTTCTTATGCTCATGTCCTTTTTGGATCAACGTTCTTTCCGCTATAGAATTGGAAGAGACACCTCGGATCTCCTTTTTCCGGAGAACGGTGTTCCTCAGGGCTCAGTCTTGAGTGTGACCTTATTTGCAGTGGCCATAAACAGCATAACGTCTGCTGTAAAGAATCCTGTTTTACACTCTCTTTTTGTCGATGACTTTACTATCTTTTGTTCATCACAGAGTGTCACAGTTGCGGAGCGACAAATCCAACTCGTCCTTAATAGATTATACCACTGGTCGAAAACGACAGGTTTTCGTTTCTCTGCTGAGAAAACTTTTCCGAACGAGCTTTCTGTTGGAGGAACAATGGAGTACAACCGGAAAAGTTATAGACTCTTTCGTAGTGCGATGCAAGTTCCTTAGCAATGACTTCGGGTGAAGTTTGATACTGTCCATTTACATTAAGACCAGGGATGGAAAAAGGATCACGAACCTTCAATCTTGCGAACTTTCTGCCATACGACTGATGGAGTACAGCTTGTAAGACGTGAAGTGTAAGCCTACCAAGAGGACGACTTTCTCGAAGAGTTCGTTTTGCTCTGGCTCTGCACGTTTTAAAGTCAATGAGATTTTCACAGGTGAGATATTTGTGAAGCAGCGCAGAAGCTTTCTTTCTAGCGAAGACCGCCGCGAAAGATTGATGTTGTGTTTAAACACATCGCAGATTAAGTTTTTCAATATCCACTGAGAGGGGCGAGAAACCGAGGGGTAAAAAATGTACACGAACCGGGTGGTTGTCGCTTGTTTACAGATCGTCACGAAATGTCAAGTCTAAGATTGGGGAAGGAGAGGAACTGCAGATGGTCAAATGAAACACCGAAAAAGTTCGGGAGACTGTACAGAAGTGTGTGGATTGACCTGTGTTAAGGAGCGCTATACCTCGGGAATATAACAGTTTTCCTATTATATCACCCTTCGGGCAGTAGTATGAAGAACCTGAGCGAGTTATTGAAATCCCCAACGATAAGGAATGGGGACGGGAACTGGTCCATCAGACCAGCGGGACCCCCCTTCGTGAAAGACTGCCCAGAGGGGGATATAAATATTACAAAACGTTCATGTAAGGGATAATAGGCACACCCTCATACGGTCTGAAAGACGCTGGTTATAGACTTCTTTGGCATAGACTGCAGCGTCTACGAGTACAGGAACGCCACCGTGTACACGCAGACCGTCTTATAAGTCCATCCTATAACATGTATAGCCACGAGAGAAAAAAATGTTTCTGTAAGAGATGCATTTCCTGAAGATAAACAGTTTGAGGAGCACCACAGGACAGTCATCTGAACGGACACGAATGTCATTCAAATTCCAAGAAACAAGAGCCATGTTTTGGTGATTATTTGTTCTTGTTTCGACGTCTAGGTTTTTTGTGTTGACTATAAAACCAGATCCTCCTGTGGTCCCCTCCCCAGAAGTCGCCGTGATCACTGCTAGAATGATCATTCTCGGACATAAGTCCAGTATTTCAGCTCGTTGAGTGGGAATTGCGTCGGCGACTAAGAGAAGTTTAGGGACCATTCGTCTGACTTGAAAGTGTCAGCTCTGCGGGACTTTGGGGAATTAGTTCTCTGCCGAGAACGACCCCGAGATGGACGTCGGGGGAATCGTTTATCAGCAGACTGCGGTTTCTCGGTGGTGGTGGAAGTAGAGGTGGAGACGGACGTAGAGGTGGAAACATGTTCGATTCGTTGAAAACTTATACTTTGTAGGTGTAAGTATGTTACACCCCAGGAATTCCCACTTTCAAGGCGGAAGGATCACCAAAACAAGTCTGAGTTCCAGAGCTGCACATCATTGGTTTCTGAATTGCCTCGAAATCCACCTGATATCCAAAGGAAGCTGTAGATGGTTTCTTCGCGCTGACTGCTGTTGCAAAGGATTTTGTTATTTCGACTGGATTCTTAATCATATACTGATGCCAGGCCTCGGGAAATAACACCCTATTTGTAATGGGGATCTTCTGGATGCCCTATATTATATAATCACATATTTAGGGCGTGTGTTTGAATTGGAAGGATGGTTTGCCTTACAATTCACACAGCACGGAGGCGACGAGCAAGGTGACGACTCGTGCGACGGTTTACCGCAAACAAACACATAATGCACAGGATGACTTGCAGCGGTCCAATGTGTGACCGAATCTCTGGCACTTAAAGCAACGCAGAGGACTCGGCACATATTGTTTAACACGCAGGGTATAGAACCAACAGGAGATGCTCTCTGGAAGAGAGGACCGATCAAAGGTTAGAATCAAAGTGGAAGAGGGGACGAACTTCCCTTGTACCTTCGTCTTGACTCTGAATATTGACAAGTCCTTCCGGCTGAAAAAAATATTTCCGGTCTTCATCAGATTCTTGTGCAAAATCACCGTTGTTATTCAATCCTTTGCACAAATTCAAGCTGGGGTGAGTGCTCACCTTGACTTAAAAAAGCCAGCAATTACGTTTATGGATCTTATCGAACCAATTTGCTTATCTGTACCTGCCTCCAGCAGAATTTCTCCGTTCCGCTGGCGCACGACAGACTGCAGCTTTCCAATGTTGTCGTCGATTACTTTCGCAAGACTAACCGCGCTTACAAATGTAAACGTCTTTCCTTCCTCAATGCAACTCATGACAAGGAAGCGAGGCTTGGTCGGCCAGTCACTTGCAAAATAAAAACTATTCAAGTCCATAGTTTCTGCAACTAATCGCCTCTTCCTAGAGGGAGAGAGCAAAAGGGGGGAGGGCTATTTCCCTATTTTTATTTCACATTACGTGTGAATGTACAGCAACTATGTAGTGTAAACATTTAACACTGTAAACGGTCATCATTGCAATCTTAGTCCGACCCTTTCTTGCATGCGATGCACTGAATGCGGACACAGAATTGAATTTTCTTGGCGTAGAGTATCCGTTAAAACAAAACTTATCATAAAAACTAGTCAGTGAAATACTGAGGAAATTGATCATTGCAGTACGACGAACAGACACCTCAAGGTTCGTCGGTAATGTTTTCATGGGTTTGAAAAATGATATTAATGTTTGAATATCATTGATCATATACCTTAACACGGAAATGTTCCTCAATTTTCCGTTCCTTTTCTGCGTAACGTGATTGAGCAAATACAAGGGTATCGTTCTTTAGGGCGCTAAATGAAGTGTCTACGATTTCTTATTATTTCATTTTTCACCTTTTCCTTTCCGACGAAACAGCATTTAAAACTTAAATCAAGAAAAGACGCGACTTGACACATTAATTTGAAATCCATGTACCTTGACTTCTTGATTCCAGACAAACGAAAGTCTGGTACGTAATACACAATATTCGAAGAGAATTAAACGTGATATTTTATTGTGTGTCATGATTCTTATAGAACATTCTATTCACAACTGTTCTGATGTCCTGTATATATTGTTAACGCTAAAAACCAAATAATATGTAGAAATGTTATTTAGTATACATCTTGAATAAATAATGTAAAATCTTACATAAAAATAATAAACAAACCGTAATTTTATGTAACATAAAATATGTAAACAAATATAAAAATAACTCCTCAATTTACTTGAGTTTTAAAAACTGATAAATATTTACTTTCGCGTTTACCCATCCAAACATCAAAATGTACTGCTCTCGAATTCTCGCACGTGTGGCACTGGTTCTTTGAATATGCAACCCACCGCAGTATTAAGTACGACGGGCTTCGTTTCCGTCCGAATTTGAAAACGTGACAAGCAATAGAGCAACAGATATTATGCTTAGGAGTATACACTGCCACGATGGTAAGAGTACCTTACGTCATAAGTCGATCGCAGTAAGGTTGTACCCTCTTCACTATGCTTCATCCTTCTCGTTCTGTAGAAAAACTGAAGGATATAAGATAGTACTTTATTTTGTAAATTATTAAAAAAAAGAAAACTGTTAAAGCGATCAACTTGGAACCTTTGTAAATTAATACGCCTCACAATTACCTACCTTATTCACGTATAAATGTTTCTCGCATTCATTCAGTGAAGTGACAGGGGGATGTGGTTGGTTAGATAACGCAGGACTTCAATTTTTTACACAAATGTACTGATTTTTGTCACGAATCAGTAGTTTTCAATGCGGAAAAAACTAATTTTCCAAAGGGATAAAATGATGAAGCGTGTCTCTTGTACATTAGCGAAAAAACACGTAAACCATGTTCCTTGGAAAAATGCACTCCGTCCTGAGTAGTTTAGGATCATTAAAACACCCATCCTTTAAAGGGAGTGGGAGAATATGGAGTGTCGGGTTATTCAGATGAGGGTGATTTCTAAATCTCAATCTCCAGAAAGGACATTATTCAGTCTGTATACGCGAGACTTGATCTCTCCAACATCTCGAAGTGTGATATTTTTGCTTGACTTTCTCGATATTTGAAGATAGCACTCTAAGGATGTCCCAGCTCGTAAGGAATAACACAAACATTCTCAATGAGGCAGAGACTTGATAACACATGAGCTTGTACGACCCAAATTCCTCTATTTTACATTTTAAAACAAAAGTTATGGCGCGATGAAGATGCTGCGCCGCTAATTTTGGCGCAAAGTGAATAGGATGAAACGAAGTGGCCTCTTCCCGATAACTACAAAAAGAAGTGCAATAAAACAAACTATTTTATGGGATAACATGAAAGCAAGTGGAAAAAATTATTATCTTACCTCGACACTTTTTTGTGGTATTCCAAAAATTATCAATAATAAAATTAACAATATATCAGTTTAGGAAGGTTTAACTACCTTTATATTGGTATCAGACTCAAAATCAATAATCTGCGTCTTTTTAAATGAATTTTTAACAATTTGAAACTAAAAACGTTTAACGAAAAATAGAAATATTATTTTATTTGTCCATAAAAGGTCGTACGTTTTTAACAATTTATTTAAAACCCTTTAAACTAAAAAATGTTTATATTCCCCCGGATTACATTCCTGGATTCACCTGAGGCTAGGTGGGTTTCTGTAATACAGGCTGTATGAATATTTTTAGCGCGTATTCATTGTGGTAGGAAGCACGGTAATGGATTTCTTTTTCATAAGTATAGATTGAATACAATTGTTATACTAAATTTAGTTTGAACTGATGAATTCTTTTGAGAAATGTTTCACGTGAGCATATCACTCATTATCAGCTTAGGAACATTTAACAATAGTAGGTTTAGGTAAGTTTGTTAGCAAAAATTATGATAAATATATAAATTGAGTAATGAAACTAGCCACGTTGGTGCGATGAGAGAATAAGTGGCATAAATGATGTGAGAACTTGCGAGACTACTTGTGTTATCAAGTTAGTAAGGAGAACTTGGATATTTGAATTTGTTTGGGTGGGCCATTAGTTGGCTGTATTATTGTTGAGAGTGTAGGTGAGTATATTAGATCTGTTCGGCAATGATAGACAATAATCATATTTGTTATAATTTTGTAGAATGATGTTGGAAATCGAGGATTGATAGGGAGGGGATATAGTTGTTTTTGAGGAGTTTTTAGTGATTCGGTTGCTTTGTGGTAATGATTTTGTTGTTCATGTGCGGAGTTCTTGATAAACAGTGCAGCTTTTGTAGTTAGCTGAATGATGTAAACAATTACCACAAGTAGGACGTATGAGTGGTATACCATTCTTAGGCAATGTGCATGCCGTATAATGATGGTATCTTATTCAGCTTTCACTCCCTTTAAGGGTAGATCTCTGTAAATTGGTACAATAATCAACAATACATGTGTAAAGCTTCAGCTCGATTGAAGCTTTACAGTGTAAGCTTGAAAGTGGCCAAAAATTCAGTTACCAATTTTGAAACTGAAAGACAACACGCAAACGAAGAAAGTTAAAAGCTTGTAAAAAGATATAACACGGCTCCGAATAACTGATGGAGATTCTAAATTTACATCAGAGGAGGAAATTTTGGAATGCTCCATTAGAAGATGTACCGTCAATGTAGAATCTAAACCCGGAGGCATAACGCTAGAGTCCCTTACCGAATACCCTCAAGAAATTTTGAGGATTCGGAAGAACGTACAAAAAGTTAAAAAGTGGAGTCGTGTAAATCCTTAATCCGTTGCGTTGAAATGTGTTCATCATTCGTCTCACCACGCTATAGCTGTACCTCCTTTTGTGTGCAGAGCATGCGCAGCAGAAACCCACATCCACGACTAATGATTCACAAAAAATGATTCGTGTAAGAGTTATAAAAATCAAATTAGTAGTTAAAGGACTAAGACATAACGAAATTCAAAGCATTTCGAATTCATAAAAAGGATTTATTAATTTGTAAAAAACACCATGAAGAACTAGAGAAATAACACGTAATGTTGATAATTTTAGTACATGACTTATCAACGTTACTTCTTTTATTTACAAAGAAACAGGATGACGTGACGAAGTTCCTTGCGGACAATTTTCATGCTGATAGACGAACGAAGCTTTGGTTAGTGGTTGAGTCTATATAAAACCCAAAGAATCATGTTTAAAGAAAGAGTGACCAATAATCCTGATCCAAAACTAGTAAAGAAATTGAATTTACGGAAAAGAAATAACTTTTTCTCCATTCACTAGTTTTGGTTTTGACAAAATAACATCAAACGATTAAAATGAGTATAATGATAATTTATCTTTTCAAATCAGCTTTAATTAGTTCAACAGTTCTCTAAATTTCCACAAGTAAAAGAACTGGTTTCATAAGATAAAGAATTTGTTAATGTCAATACTTCTGTTCGGCCACTCGATTCCTCAAAAGGAAAATGACTTGTAATGAGCTCATGTTCCACCATTCAGTTCACATTTTCAGGCTTTTCCTCATGTGGAAATCATGTCTTCAGGGCGTCTGAGGATTTAGATAATTTTTAAATAGTCTGAATCAAAATAACACATTAAAAGAAATTTCCTGCTTTGTGAGAATAAATTTTTAATGAGCTATGCAAATAGGTGCCTCTAAGTCAAACAATTTTTTTTATAAAAAGTGAAATACATTTTTAATTTTTCTATCAATGGGAGGGGGAGAGGTACTTGATTCTCAGATTTAGGACGAAGAACGCGAACCATGATGATTTTCTTAATTAATTCCCTTTTGAATTCCCAACACCGAAAAGAAGAGAGTAATAGTTTTATTGTATCTATTGAAAAAATAAAAAGCAACGTAACTTCCAGGGACATGACGTACCTTGGGTTGATCCTAAGCTATTTATCACTAAAAGTTATGTATTGTGACCGTGTTTAATATGGATGTTTCAGCCATATACAGCGACAATTTTAGATTTTATAATGTAAAAAATATAATTTACAACCATTTTTGATTCAGAGCAGAAGTAATTAAACCTCGTAATTAGAGATATTATATTCGTTCTTAGTGTGACGGAGACTTTAAATACGAAGAGAATTTGAACCTATTTAATGGTATTAATTTAAATTGTACACGAGGCGAATTATGTAATGAAACTAGAGGAAGGTGCGCAGTATCAAGGTTCGATTGCGCGCATGTGCAGGGAGCTCCTCCAAAGTGAAAAATCAGAGAGAAACGTTTCTTCAGTCACCTCGTCCTGTACTCTATACCATTATTAGTACCACATTTTGATAAGCATATTCATTTTGAGAGTAAAATCTAAAATCTAATCTGCCTCTAATCTGTTTAATATTATTCCAGAAATAGCGTGAATTGGTAATAGCTAAATGAAAATCTTACGTAATTTGTTATAGTAACTCAAAAACCACGAAAATATCATAAGAATTAAATAATGTAAAAGCTTCTGCGATTAATTTTGGCTATTTTTCTAAAAGACATCACGTGCACGTAATTGTAAAAAGAAAATATCTAAATATACAGAAGAAATAGAGTTCTCATCGTACTGTAACTATTAACAGACAATAAAAGAAATATTACGGGTTTCAGATTTGGCATTTCACCCCAGTACATTTTATTTAGTGGGTTTGAAATATTCCGAGTTTTGATAAATAAGAACAGCAAAAGAAATTCCCCACCTCTCACTGAGAACCTTCTAAAATTAATTTTAATAAGAAAAAAAACACGGAGGCTGTTTCCAATAAAAAGATCCTATAAAGAGTCCTTGTCCAAGTCTCCTTATTCTTTAAGTTTGGTTAGCATTATTCATTTTTGCACGAACAACTTTAAGGCTAAATCATATAATCTAATTTTCATGTCAACAGTTGTTTTCATATTATACAATGTCAGGTATACATCGAAGCCATTATGTGACATCTCAATAATTCTTAGAACTATTTGTTTCATCTCGATTCTTCTTTGGTGTTCCTCCCTCCGTTGGGCTGTAACTCGCGTCTCTGTTCACCACCATTCACACCAACTTTAGTTCTTTTATCTCCCACACACTTGCTATGTATTTAGTAAATACTCCGATTTTTTCTTTTGTTTTTAATGCCTGGTTCGTTTGTATTTGAATTAGATCCCAATTATCATTTTCATATAACGCGCTCTCTCTGCCCCATACATCATAAAAAAATAGTATGTCTCCTCATTTTTGTTACATAAACATTTTCCATCCTCAATAATTTTGAATCACTTCAGATACCAATAGCTCTTTTACATCCTTTCTCTTTTTCAACCCTTTTCCCATCTTATAACAATACACTTCGACTCATGTCCACAATAATAATAATAATAAATTTATTGTCAAAAGAACAGTACAAACCGCGTATGACCACGTGGAGGACAATAAACTAATTTACTCTCCGGAAGCAAGCAAGGGACCATCCCATCAATTCCGATCAAGGGCCCTAAGGCAGAGGCGGATTCAAAAATTTCAGCAAAAATTCCTAGATAAGATGAAAAGTTAGCTACGAGTTATAATACTAATAGAATATCAATGTGTTTGTAATTTAACGCAAAAAAATTACATATACAAATTATTATCGAACTATAGATTCTGAGCAAAGTGTTTAAAAATCCTAAGTATTAAAATAACACTAAATTCACAATGTATTGTTACAATAAACACACCCCTAGACAAAGCCTAGAAAACCTGCATAAAAAATCCACTTCTACCCGAAGGAAAAACGGAGAAAAACCCGGGCCAGGATGCGGCTACAGAACNAATTTATGTACACAAACGTGCCAATGTTGAGTACACATAAAACTAAATTAATATGAATCATAAGACAACAATCATGCAAGAAAATAGATTTTGAAATTGTTATAAGTTATTTTAAAAGTACTACAGCAATGGCGTGGTAAAGAACAAGACAGATTTAACTTTTATTAAAATCAATAAATTCTTTTACAGTGTAGAAGCACTGGTTCAGGAGGTAGTTTTTAACCGCGGATTTGAAGATATTCAATTTCATAATGTCTTTTATATTCTTGGGCAGGGAATTATATAGAACGATTCCCGAATGATAAGGTCCTTTTTGGCAAAGAGTGGTTGACACTCTAGGCCGATGAATATTATTACTATTGCGAGTATTGTGTTCGTGANCTTAACAAACACGACCGTTTCATAAATATAAATGCAGGGAAGTGTTAAGATATTTAATTCCTTGAATAAAGGTTTACAAGAGTTTCGGGGGTGAGATTTACAAATTATCCGAACTATCCTCTTGTGAATTCTGACAGTTTGAATACTCTGACCGGAATTGCCCCAGAAGGTAATGTAAATGGGAGTAAAACTTTTGCAAAATATACGGAACGGGGGAGCACTTCTGTATACGCAAATCAATTTATCGCACCCCCAGAGACACATTTAGAGCATCTGTAGATATTGTTCTATATGGTCCGGCCTACCGTACTAAACATATCCTCTGCAATCTTCCTTCGCTGCAACTAATTCTCATTACCATTTCTCAACTATCTCCCCGAAGTGATGACCTTCCATTCCCATCAAGACATAAAATTGTTTCCTCGTTGCCAAATGCATGCAGTATCTTCCCTAGTAGTCGTATCTCCTTTCTTCACCTTTCGTTTTCCTTTAAGTATCCACTTACCACAAGAAAACTTTAATTCCTATAATTTATTTTACACGTGACTATAAACCTAGGTCAGTATTTTCCTAAATGAAGAACTTGTAGTATTACTACAAGTAGTATTACTATTTAGTATTACTGTTGACCATCTTCGCTCCACATCTATACCCTACATAGTAGTTTATTATGATACGAGTGTCCTGAATAGAGATAACACTCCTGCAAACATGTCACATCAATTATTCCGCCTCTAAATAACGAGATTTTTCCTTTGATGCAGATTTCTGAGCAGATTCTGCTGTAACACAATAACCATTAGAAATGGCAGTCAGTAGTGTTCTCTGTGCTCGTGCGTTCAGGATGGTGCGCAGAACTTTGCTTTTTTCGAACGATTGATGTGAAGAGACAGGTAAGGGCTCTACCTTGACGAGTCCTAAATCTCGAAGAAAAAAAACAGGTGGTCGAAGAGGGTGGGGGCGAGTTTGTTGGAGGGGGACAAATAGGAAGTTTGTGTTCATGGGCCGTTCAGTCGCAACAATGCAATGAACGCGAAAGGAATGTTCCTTTTTAATTAAGGTCTATTTTTCGAATGCCCACTCGATCATTGTCGTGCAGCATGCTTTCCGTTTACGGTTCGCAGTTCCTCAACGAGGATCTGTTCCTGGAGAATAATCAATTTTAAAATGTGTAAATGCATTCAGAACAGGGATGTGCCACCGATAAGAGGATCGCAGAGAACTGTTACAATGCAGGAAAACATCAACCAAGTTAGAGCAGCAGTACTGCAATCTCTGAAACGCTCTGCTCCAAAACAAGCAGTTTTTCTTCTCATTTCAAGACGTTCTTTCCACCGAATTCTGCATACTGAACTTCATCCATATAAAATGTGCATGGTCCGACAATTGTCAGCACGGGATTATATAACTCGACGAACACCTTTTGAATACATACTCGCCACACCATCCCGTGACGCAAATGTGTCACGGGATTTTGATGAGGCACACTCCCGTCTCAGGTGTGTAAACAAACAAAATATGCGGTACTGGAGCGATACGAATCCAAGAGAACTTCGTGAGAGACCTTTTAAATCAGACCGGGTCACTGCGTAGTGCGTCGTATCAAGAATAGGCATCATTAGCCCTTAATTTTTCCAACATAACGGTCGTGAAGTGTAAATTCAGATCATTACTTGACTATGCTACAGGAGTTTTTCCCGCCTGTTCTTGAAGCAATGCAATTGGACTATACCTGGTATCAACAAGATGCTATCTTCAATACGGCGTGTGGTACTATGCAGTGATTCTATTAGTGCTCTGTGGTCAGTATCTTCTGTGTACACTTCTGACATTCTTACACTGTCTATTCAGAATCTAATAAGCCATTTAGTAGTTCAAATTTTGAAATAGTCCATCGTTGGGTTCCTGGGCACGTGGGCATTATGGGTAACGAAGAAGCTGATGAGGCAGCGAAGCGGGGAACACAGAGAGCAGTCCTTGACCATTCAACTGTTCCTACGTCAGATTCAAAGGTTGCCAATACGATCGTCTCTTCTTAAGACATGGCAAGCCGAATGGCAAAATTGAACCTACTAGCTGAGGAAGGCAAAAGACTCCGTTAAGACCTGGTCGTCTTCATCCCACGCGAAAAGACATGCAGTGATACTTACACGTCTTCGTATTGGCCACTGCTATCTTACCCATGGTCATCTCTTACGCGGTGAACCTCCTCCCTTATCTGTGAGACTTGCAATACAACACTTACCGTGGAACATATCTTTTGGAGTGTCTCAAATATAGTACCAGCCGACGGCGACACAATCTACCGAACAGTTTGGACGTTATGCATGGGCAAAGTGAATTGATTTTGATTCGGCTTTTTCGATTCCTCCAGGAATGTGGTCTTTGGCTCCTTATTTGATTTTTATTTGTATGTCATGACTCAAATCCACAAACGAAACGGGTATACTCCCACAAGTTCTCGGGAGGGTTTGGATTTAAAGCTTTTCCCTTTTCTTTAAATTACCATTTTTCATCTCTAAATTGACTTCTTTCTTTGTTTTCGTTTTTTTTAATGTCTTAGGAAACTGTTGTATCTCTTTTCCCGCCTTTTAATGTTTTGATATTGTGCATTCCAGGAGGGTTTTAGTGGGTATGGTTGAGTCATTCTGTGAGTTCCACCCGCTGGGAGAGTCATGTTAACCCCCATAGTGCGTAAGATTTTCCCTACCTATACAAAAATATTAGGGTTCTAATGACCTCGATGTCGGCCAGCCGTAAAGCCCCAATAACAAAACTAAAATACAAGATGTTGCCACAGCACACACATCGAGAGTTACCATGAATATTTTGAGGCAATGTCTCTCTGGACGAGTCATCTTTCTGAGGGGGGCCCTCAACTAGCCTGCACACTCTAGATTTAGCCCCCTGTGAGTTTTTCCTTTGGGATTATGTGAAATCAAAAGTGTTTTGTAACGGTCCCCACTCCCTGGAAGTCCTACAGGATAATAATCGGGCTGAAATCGCCAGTATACCACTCGACATGTTCCAAAGAGTGAATGAAAACATCAGACGAGGGTTTCTGCAGCGTGAAGACTGAAGGACGACACCTTTCAGATACTATTTTTAAAATTGTGTAATTTCAAATTTCCATTATTGTGTTATTTCAGAAAAATAAAACTTACGAGTTTTCGAAATGTTTAATATTGCTTATTCTGTATTTAGAGCAACGTATATCGTTTATCGAATTGTTCATATATACTTCTTTTACAATTTACACATGCACCACTTTCATTCTGAGTACAATCCTCATATCTGTGTCCCACAGTTCCACAATGTCCACATATTATCTGTTACTCTGTGCATGACTTGACCATGTGTGCGTACCGATGACTACGGTATCAGCGTACTGGACTCAAGGAGTTACCCTATTGCTATCATACCAAATGAATATTCTTCCTTTCATAATAGCTTTTGAACATATTTTCCTTCTATAATAACTAACTTCCTACTGATGGCGTCCCATTTTTAACCACGAATACAATTGTTCCCTCTATTGTTTTCTTACTGTCCATATCCATTAAATTTTCATCATAAACTTGGCTAATTATTTCCTCATTTCGTATATCACTCTTAACTCCATGTATCTTTATTCAAGGTTTTCGCGTCAGAGTTCTCCGTGTCCATATATCATTTCCCCTGCCGTCGAAGTGAGTCGGTCCACGTCCTGACGGTGGGATACAGAGAAGGTTATCAAGTATTTCTTTTACTTTTCTTTTCTCCTATTTACCAAGTTTTTCACTTTAATCGCTTTCATCCTCCTTACTGGCCTTCAGAGTGCTGCACGCTCGCCCATGTGTTTACCGTGCATACCGACCCGTGTCGGAGGGAATGGGAATCCTGGCGAGTTGAGGAACCATGAATACGTAGAAGAATGCGTGCCAATGCGTTTGCTTTGGCCTCGGCCTCATCTAGACGGGCGATCGGGGGCTAACCCACCCCCGACCAATCAGCTCGGACTAGGTTTTCGACTGAACTCCAGGGTGAAGAGGAACGTAGGGGGTCCTTCCCGCTAGTCGGTTGGAGCAACCCTGCTTAAATAACCCTGTGTCCCCGCCATATCCCCGTGTCAACCCTGGCATCCTAGTGGTGTGTCCCCTAGTTGGACTCCGAGTTGGGTGGGTAACACGGGGATGAAATAAAATCCATACGCATGGATATTAACACGTCACCTTGCGGAGTTGGTGAACCGCAGGGGGAGTCACACACCCAAGTATCTTCGAAACGGCCGAGGGTTGACAGCCCTCCCACTTCTGATGATAATAAGTCAAAGACACAGAGCATTCCTTCGAGAACGCTTATGTTTTAATGTCAAGAATTAATGGAAATTTCGATGTGACCCTTTTATAAATTTAAATGTCTTGTTGGATCTTTAAAAAGTATTAAGAGATAAGGAAACGGAACGATGCTGCTTGAAACAAAAACAAGCAAGCAAGTGCTAAAATTACTTCAACGTACACTGATGGGAGAATACCCCGTCAAGTGTGAGCTCCACGCTGCGCTTAACCGTAGCAAGGGAGTGGTCACCTGCAGGGAGATAATCGACATGTCCTGTTAGAAATTATTCTAGGAGTGGAAAGCTGACCATGTGGTAAAAGTCAGTCAGATGATAAGGGGGGTTGGTGTGTTCGTGAAAAGACTGCCTCCTTCATCCTGACCTTTGACTGTCCTAAGCTGTCTAGAGACATAAAAGCTGGATCGCGGAACCTGCCAGTGCGACCCTATATTCCGAACCATCTGTGCTGTTTCAAGTGCCAGAGATTTGGTCACACCACAACTGTAACATCAGAGCCAAGACATTCTATAAGTTTGTGAATTATTTTTACGCCTTTGACGGAGCCATTAAGGTGCTTAGCAGGATGCCGTTAAAGGAGGAAAGGTGGCGAGTGACAACCCTAAGCCTCTTCATCGTGTTATTGTTGGACTGTACCCTTCTCTCCCGGTAAGGAGAGTAGGAATGCCCTCGAAGAATGCCAGCCGAAGTGTGTGATCAGCGCGTGCCTCTCCCTTTGTCTTATATTTCTGTGAAAGTACATTTGTTCGTCATATCTGACCGGGGCGAGGCACCTTAAGGAATGTAAGCTGTATTATACCATTTTTGTGAAAGGGACTTGTTCGTCATGTGTACCGAGGCGAGACCGGTAAAATCCCTAAAGAAAATGTTAATATGTTATAAATGGAGTATTTTCGCCGAATGCAGAGACAATGCCAGACCTGCGTTCCCCGAAAGCTGAGGGTTGAACAAGAGAATTGGAGTGCACGTTGTGGCAGCGAAGGCGTGGTTACTTGCTGGTCACGTGACTTTCTCTTCTGTATATATTGAAAGGACTGAGGACCTTCGCAGACATGCGTGTGGGTTGAGTTCGCAGGTTACTTGAGATGTGACCTGGCTAGTTTTGGTCGCTAGACCAATTAAGAATTACTATGGTAATTTTGATACACTTGCTACTTGTAACAGTTCGTTATTTGAGAAAGCAACTTGTAATGTTGGAGGTTCGGATAACTTAGGTGGGTTATTCCGAAATAAATGTCAACACTGAATTTATAGGTGTTTAATCAATGCTTTCTGCTAGCATTAACTGTGGTATGAGAAATTTATACTTGTATTTATGATTTTGAGAGTTTGTTCAAGTATGTAAATACTCATATTTCAATTTAACTTGTATTAAATGATTAATTATTATTACACGTGTTTAATTGTCCGGGAAACTGGACTGGTGGCAGCAGAAACCGTACCATAGAAATTGTGGTATTTATGTCAATCCCGCTTCTACCAAAATACCCACACCGCATCTGGGCTTGTGGTGTGTGGTTACAACAACACATGGCCGTGTTACTTGTGGCAAGTGCGGGAAGGAGACACACGAACCCGGCGTTTCATGCCCGGGACCTGCTAGATGCATTAATTGCACAGGTAGGCACCCGGTATGGAACCGAGAGAGCGTCACTTTTCTGGAGGAAAGGAAACTCCAGGAGATAAAGACAACTGAAAAGGTCCCGTACGGTGATGCACAGAAGAAATACGGGGCTTTACATCCTGTATTTTCTACCAGTTACTCCACCGCGGCGAAGACCCCTTTGATTAAGAGAAACATTGCCGTCCAGGCAAATTTCACCGACATGTCTACGACAACGTGCACTTGGAAGTGTAATTGTGGGAAGAAAGTTCAAGCTTCTCCCGCGGAGTCAAAAACATCAGCTGCACACAGTCCTACTTCAAAACAGAAAAAAACAAGCAGTGTTAAAGTAATTACAATATCTAGCAAGCAGCAGACGAAGAAAAAGCTGGGTCCCTGGGTTAAACCCCTCCACCTTGCCGATTTCTTAAAACCAACACCATCCAACAAGTCGCGGAGACATAAAAAAGCGTCGCTGGCCTTCCTTCCTCCGAATCGCATTGTGCATTGTCCGTCGGTGAATGCAGTCAGGAGGCCGACCCAGGAGGTTCCAAATCGTAATGGCATCCTAACTTCAGTGGTACGTTAATGGCTATAGAACTAACATGAAGAGTTACAGCTCTTAGCGCGTCGCAATATATTTGCCTACAAGAGACACACCTTATACCAGAACACTCTCCCTCTCTACATCAGCTTCAGATATGACACCACGCGAAATCGAGCAAGAGGTGGAGTTGCCGTGTTTGTTAGAAACACTATCCTCTTCTCACCCGTTCTCCTACAAACTCAAATCCAGGCAACAGCAGTCCCAATTTACAGTGTACCAGCTATGACCGTGAGTACAATATATATTTCTCCGACACGAGATTTCTTGGAGTCTTCCCTCAGGGATTTAGTTCTCTCGACCATTCCTCCTCCTTGGAGATTTCAACGCCCACAGTGTACTGTGGGATTCGTCAAGCGATTGACCCAGGGGACGACAGCGGAATTATCTCTTCGAGCGTCAAGATTTATGTTTAATAAACACGGGAGATATGATCCACTTTGCGTTTGCACAGGGTCAAAGACTGCTATAGACCAGTCAATTTGCGCTCCAGAAGTTGCTGATATCTACCAATGGAAGGTAACAGATTATCTGCATGGTAGCGACCATCATCCTATCTGTTTGTACTTGCAGCAAAGAATCCATACCAAATACATCTGTTTCCGCGAAGACCTCATGTATCCTGGTTGATCCACGCATGTCATTCCGCCATTTGGGCGAGACGAAAAGCGTTGCGGAAATTAAATAGTCCATCTCGCCGAATATCGGTTTGCTAGAGCAAAAACCCGCAGAACTATCAAATAATCGATCCACCTCCTGAAAAGAGTTTCTAAATTCCCTTAAGAGAACAACATCGTCCAGTAAAGTATGGGAGTAAGTCCGAAAGATATAGAAAGATAGAAAGAAAGAATTTTTTGAATCCGCCTCTGCCTTAGGGCCCTTGATCGGAATTGATGGGATGGTCCCTTGCTTGCTTCCGGAGAGTAAATTAGTTTTTTTTCCCTCCACGTGGTCATACGCAGTTTGTACTGTTTTTTGACAATAAATTTATTTATTTATTATTTATTTATCTGGAAGGTATTCTCGAGTTCCAATATCTGGACTCACTTATCAGGGTGAGGTTCTCAGCAACAGAAATTGCAACAGTGATGGCTAAATACTTTGCTGAACTAACATCTAAAGCAAACTGCGATCCTGATTTCGCGAGGAAAAGGAAAACGACAGAGAGCAGAGTTTCGTTCCACCAACTGCGAACCGTACAACTCTCCCTTTTCTAAGTGGAAACTTAAGACAGCTCTAGCAACAGCCACGACACTGCTCCTGACCCTGATTCAATTCATTATGGAATGCTCAAACAACTCAGTCTAGAATCGAAAGAATACCTACTGGATGTCTTTAATCTTTCATGGTCCGAGTGAGTATTCCATAATTCGTGGAAGGAAGCGACGCCAATCCCCCAACTAAACCCCGGAAAGTACAAGACTCTTGAAGGAGTCATCAGTAGTTATCGAAGCATTGCCTTGAGGAGTTGCGATGATAAAACTCTGCAGAGAATTATCAACCGACGTCTCGTATCTTGAAAGGCATAACCTGCTGAGTCGATCTCAGTGTGGTCTCAGGAAGTTCCATTCCACCCTGGACAACTTACTTCTCCTGAAAAAAAGCAATTCAAGATGCTTTCGTTAAAAGACATGTCAAAATATTCTTTGACATCGAGAAGGCTTATGATACTACTTGGCGTCATGGCATTTTAAAACAATTATGCATGGAGTTTTAGAGGACATCTTCCTCTGATGTTAGTTCTTTTTGGATCCGCGTTCCTTCCGCTCCAGAACTGGAGAAGAGACTTCGGATCTCCTTCAAGAGAACGGTGTCCCTCAGGGCTCAGTCCTGAGTGTGGCCTTATTTACAGTGGCTATTAACAGCATTACATCCGCTGTAAAGAATTCTATCCAACGTTCTAAAATCTCTTTTTGTCGACGACTTTCTCATCTTTTGCTCATCGCAGTGTGTCACAGGTGACATATCCAAATCGTCCTCAATCGATTGTACTAATTGTCGAAGACGACTGGCTTTCGTATCTCTGCTGAGAAAACACTGTTCTTTTCAGTAGGTGATCAAGCCTCCTGCCAGAATCTCACCTCGTCCTGGGAAACAACGTTCTAAAATTCTATCGATCTGCAAAATTCTTAGATCTAATCTTTGATCAGAGACAGAATTGGATTGAACATCATGCAGACCTAAGAGCGAGAACATTAAAGTCTCTGAATCTATTGAACTGCATGATTAGCAGGGAATGGGGCGCTGATCGCTGCTCCTTCATCCAGTTATATCGAGCATTCGTAAGATCTCGGCTCGATTTTGGCTGCGTTGTCTATAGCTCTGCTCGTGCAAGCTATTTAAAGAATTTGGATAGTGTAGTGTCCATTACGCAGGAATCCGACTAGTTACGGGAGCCTACCGTACTAGTCCCATTCCCAGTTTGCATGCCGAGAATGGCGAACGATCTCTTTCCCTCCAGCGACAACAACTCATGTTACGGCACTATACCCGACGACAAATTCAATGTATTTGTCTCAATATCCTAAAACATTACAACTCTAGTTTTCCCATAAAACGCAAGTTAATTAACACAAAGAAATACAATAAATGGATCGCCCAANGGATAAGAATTTCTTCAAAAAACAAACGCCGTTTATATTATCTTTCAAAACGCTATAACCAACCACCCGCATTCCATAATTATTTTCGTAAATATAAGACTATTCTTCGAAAAGTTGTCTATGCAGCTAAAGTAATGGAAAACGACAGGCATATACTAAAATCGAACAACCGGATGAAAGCCATGTGGAATATTGTTAAAAATTACACGTCAACTTCTGAAAATCGCGAAGAAAATGTTTCATTACTAAACGATGGAAAAATCGTAACAAATCTTCAGGACATCGCAAATTTGTTTAATTCTCACTTCCCAGAAGTTGGTAAAATAACGAACTCAATATATCCAAATCAATGTCCTCCAATTATTACCACCCACATACCCAATTCTATGTTCACTTCCGAAACTAACGCCAGTGAAGTCATGGGAATCATCAGCTCCTTAAAAAACAAATTTTCACGAGGCATAGATGATATACCTGAGTTTATTGTTAAATCTTCGTCCCACGCTATATTAAATCCACTCGTAAATATTTTTAATAGTTCTTTATCGGAAGGGGTGTTTCCCAATATATTTAAGAGAGCTAAAGTGAAACCTTTACACAAGAAAGGAAACAAACTTAATATTGGAAATTACCGACCAATATCTCTACTACCCACTTTCTCAAAACTAGAAAAATTGTTCCATAAGCGTCTTCTAGATTTTTTATCAAAATATAACATTTTCTCTGAAGACGATCAACACGGTTTTAGGAAATCCTTTTCCACTACAAGCGCCATATTTTCCTTCTTAAACGATGTTACCACATCTCTAGACAGTGGAGAAAATCCTCAGGGTGTTTTTCTTGACTTATCCAAAGCATTCGATGTCATCGATCACGGAATTCTCCTTACCAAATTGCATTCTTTAGGCATTCGTGGACTTCCACATCAATGGCTAACTTCTTATTTAAAAGATAGATATCAACAAGTAGAAATATCCTATACTAAAAATAAAATACTTGAGCGTTGTCTTTCAGAAACAAAGCCACTTACTTGCGGAGTACCCCAAGGATCAATTCTCGGCCCTATACTCTTTTTATTGTATGTGAACGACATGTCATCATCCACATCGATTGCAAAATGGTTCTTTTTGCTGATGACACTAATTTACTATGTAAACACGCCAATACTCAAAAAGGTTTTGTCTAACCTTTCGACTTGGTTCCATGCAAATCGTCTCATTGTAAACACTGACAAAACAGTATCTATGTAATTTCACAATAGTAATACAAAATCTTTACCCCAGGTTTCTCTTTCTTTAAACGGAACACAATTAAAAACTGATAAGAATACAAAATTCTTAGGTCTCCATATTAAAGACTACCTCAAATGGAATTGTCACGTTGACAATTCTAATTCCCAATGAAGCAAATTGTGTTACACATTCCGAAACTTAGTTAATGCAATTAGTCAACGTATTTCCCGTTGCGTATATTTTGCAAACGTGTACTCCCATTTACGTTACGGCATTACCTTCTGGGGTAATTCCGGTCAGAGTATTCAAACTTTCAGAATTCAGAAGAGGATAGTTCGGATAATTTGTAAATCTCACCCCCGAAACTCTTGTAAACCTTTATTCAAGGAATTAAATATATTAACACTTCCCTGCATTTATATTTATGAAACGGTCTTGTTTGTTAAGACCGAATTACTGAAGCACCATCCTTTCTTTATACGAAGCAGTCTTGTTCACGAACACAATACTCGCAATAGCAATAATATTCATCGCCCTAGAGTGTCAACCACTCTGCCAAAAAGGACCTTATTATTCGGGTATCGTTTATATAATTCTTTACCCAAGAATATAAAAGACATTATGAAATTAATTATCTTCAAATCCGCGGGTAAAAACTACCTCCTGCACCAGTGCTTCTACAATGTAAAAGTATTTACTGATTTTAATAAAAGTTAAATCCGTCTTGTTCTTTACNCTTTTTAAATAACTTATAACAATTTCAAAAACTATTTTCTTGCATGATTGTGTTGCCGTATGGCTCATATTAATTTAGTTTTGTGTGTACTCAACTTTGGCACAGTTGTGTACATACAGTTTGTAGCCCCATCCTGGCCCGGGTTTTTCTCCGTTTTTCCTTCGGGTAGAGGCGGATTTCTTATACAGGTTCTCTAGGCTTTGTCTAGGGGCGTGTTTATTGTAACAATAAATCGTGAATTTAGTGTTTTTTCAACTCTTATGATTTTGAAACACTATACTCAGAATAATCTATAGTTCGATAATAACTTGTACATGTAAATTTACAAACATATTTGCGTTAAATTACAAACATATTGACAATATATATGTATTATAACTCGCAGCTAACTTTTTATCTTATCTAGGAACTTTTGCTGAAATTTTTGAATCCGCCTCTGCCTTAGGGCCCTTGATCGGAATTGTAGGGATGGTCCCTTGCTTGCTTCCGGAGAGTAAATTAGTTTATTGTCCTCCACGTGGTCATACGCAGTCTGTACTGTTTTTTGACAATAATTTTATTATTATTATTATTATTTACCCGACAATCTGGTACACAATATTTTATACTTCTTCCATCAGTTTCTACAACTGACTGAGAGCAACCAAACCATTTGGATATCGCTCCAAACAAATTTTAGATAACTTGATTATATGTACACCTGATGTCTTAAATCATGGTTTCAGTAAGACTCCTCCTTGGGCTTCGCACAAACCGAAGATTAGCTTCGATCTTCTGCACCATGACAAGAAGAACACTGCAGCCGTAATGTTGAGGATATACTTTCATCTAATCCTCGAGAAATAGCGGGTCCATATCCCTAGGTTCACCGACGGGTCGAAGGAGGCAATGGTGTCTGTTGCTTCGTGGTGCTCACCCGTAAGACCTGTGGCTACCGTCTTGGCGACTTGTGCAGCATTTACACCGCTGAGTGCTACGCCATATTGAGAGGACTGCGATCAACAAAGTGCTCCCGCGGATCAAATTTCTTCATTTGCTCTTATTCTCTAAGTGCCCTTAAAACAACCCAGACTATATATCGAGCTGATAAACTGATCCAGAACATACAAGATGTGCTTATCTCGCTCCAAAGTGATCGAAAAAACATGTTTTGGTGGATTCCCGGACACGTGGGAATCAAAGGAAATGAAGTAGACGTTTCGGCGAAGGCGGCACTTCCCTATGGTGCGAAACTGCATTTTCCCCCACCTGCAGGGGGTCTAATGACCTTGACGAGCCCTAAAACCCCACAAAAAAAATTTTCCCCTCCAAGTACGTTTATCATATAAATACAATATGAACTTGCACCAATTACAATTATATTGTTCAATCTTGTTTCCCGCATAACCCAAATGTTTAATTGAGCCTTCTTTTTTCATTACTTTCACTCAGTTCTTCATTCTTGGCTTATATTATTAACTCCTGGTCGCTTTCACACAGTTTTCTATTACGGTATTGAAGAAGTTTTCAGACAGTTTTCTATCCCGTTTTACGTCAGTTTTATTCATATCTATCATATCACATCATACTTCCATTCCTCCCCACATAATGTGTCGTATCTCTTTCTGCAGTCCGTATACCGTGCATACCATTTCCTGTTTTCCTAAGTTTATCTATTATTTTTTCTTCAATTAATGTATTCTGTACTATTGATCCAGAGTAGTCTTCATTTCCCATTTCGTTTATCTTCTCCAATACCAGTGTACTTGCTCTAACACGTTTTATTCTTTCGTGCTCTTGCGTCTCCTAAATTCGTTAACAAATATATTCCACCGTTCGTCTATTACATCTCTCTCTCATTTTTAGTAACAAGTCATTTACATACAGTGTCTTCTTGTTTGTAAGTTTCTTCGCTGACTTTTCCATCGAACGTTTCTTATTTGCTCACTTAACGCTATTCTTTCTCTCTGCTGTGCTGTTTACCATTTTAAGTGTTCTATCGTCGTTCACATATTTTATCAAACATCTTATATGCAATTGCATCTTTCCCGAGACCGTACGGAACGTTTCCCCATCCAGTACTTCGTTTACCTTTTTATATATTTTCCCTACCTTTGTTCCTCCGTCTATTTTCCTACCTCTACATTTCTATGTTTTCGTGTGCGGTTCGCCATTGGTCATACTAGTTGGGCCATATTAGCTAGAAGTACTTTTCCCACGGGGTGATGTTTTCGCACTCATTCCCTCTAATGAAACCAAGTTGTAGAGTAAGTTCCTCCATTGTCTGTTTTATTCAATTCAGTGGCCATATTCGGACGTGCACTTAATTAACATATACTCTTCCCTTCCCTATTTTCCCTTGTATCAAAATAAGCAATACGCATTCATACAATATGCATACAAGTACATTAGACTTAACGATTAGTTTTTTTGTTTTTTTTCATTATTATTCTTACTTAGCGCCTCGACGATAGACCATTACCGGAGTTTCTGTTTCGCTATTTTTATCTCGCCATTTTTCCTCTTTTAATTTTTCTCTCTTTTGTTTCTTTTTTTCTCTCTCTCATGTTTTTTCTCTCGTCTGTACCCTTTTTGCTTTTTAGGCCGCTCCCTCTTAACCATCTATACTTCTGCGGTACAGATGTTACCGTCCCTACCACGGGGAGGTGGGGAGCACTCTACTATCTATCTGTTAGTCCATATGTTTGCCGCATTGTCATTATATTAGTACGAATTCAGAATGTTATATCTTTGCACAACAACATATTTCTCGAATTGTAGTAGGGCGTCTATTCCCGAGACCAGGCGTACAACTGTTCGATTTCTCGCAACACGATCATTAAGGCGACTCGGAACAACTTCTCGATTCGACGTTAAACCGATAATTCTGCTGCCTTAACTAAGGAGATGCATCGACTTTGCGAAAGTATAGTATAGTTAAAAAACATAGTAATTGGGGGGGGGGTGAAATTAATTCTCGATAATCTAAGACTTATCTAACACGCGATTTAATATCGATGGGAGTTGAGAAAAATTAAACAAACAGAAGCACTAAAAAAGAACTATAAATTTATTGTATTACGCACATGGATGTAGATATTATGTGGAACAAGTTTTGAAGGAAAATTTGCTTCAAAAATTAGTACCATATTTCAGTTTGAGAGAACACAGCGTGTATGGGCGAGTGAATTTTAAATTATCAAGCTGAAAATGTCATTGCCTATTTCCCTTGTAAGGGCATACGACCGGAAAATATGCAATGACGTTCTACCGTTCTTTTATATGATGAATGGAAATTGTTTTGCTCTCCCGACACCGCTATGCGTCCCAGATAGCAGCGATTAAAATTACATGTCGGACGGGACACTGGATGATCACATCAATACAGCTCCAGCACGCAAGAACCGGCTACTACTAACCAAACCACAGACATTCCCGAGTCTTTTTGCCTCTTATCGGTCCATGATGGATTAATTCAGTACGTCTAGCTTTTATGTGCATACCTCAAGACTTATCTAATCATTATCTAATGATTAAGACTTAACTAAACAGGAGCGAACTACGATTTATGTTATTTTAATTCAGATAGTTTTATTCTAAGGTTTTAGAAAAGTACCCCCTCTCCCCTATACTACTAAGACTACTCAAGACCATGCGTGCAGATGGAGCGTCCGCACAGGACAGATGAAATTGTCTAAACCAAGACGAAAGTTCCAACACGATTCTTGTTAAACGTGACTCATCTAAACATTGTGATCGTTTGGTTGCTGTCCTAGCCCAACGCATACGACGTAGCACGTTAAGCGAATCAGGTTTGATAATGAACTAACAACTTAATATGGGGACGACTGAGCGACGCCTTCTATCCCGTTAACACTTCGCGCTCGCATCTTGCTCCAATTCATTGGCAACAAAGGGTGCTATTCAAGTTATTGTGAAGTGGAGCCAATAGTCTTTTCTGCATGTTAGTGGGGAGCTGTCAGAGGGATCACTTCCAATAATAAGTATAAAATTCGGTTTATTAATAATATAAGCACATTATCCGGAATCACAAAAAATTATCAATTTATGGAGAAATTTCATTTGAGAGTTAATATGAAGAGTTGAAATTTAGCAAGTTTGGAATAGTGACACCCGGTTTCAGCACGCTCATGTAAATAGTTGGCGAATGTTAAAACGCAATTTTATACTTCTCCAACATTTTATCCCGACGTTTATCAAACGTTTCATTACATATCAACATCCATTGGTCAGATCGTTAACTAATTAGGCGACTTACGACATCAAATGAGTTATGGGGTTACGTTAAACGGCGTAGATGAAATGTAAAATTGTGAAGTATGAAGTTAGTAGTGCTCACATGTGTTGTAGTGTGTTGATATCAGAGTGTGTTGCGTACCAAGGAGACAAAAGCAGTGAGTAGAGAGTACTTGTAGCCAATGAAGATGTGTTACGTACTATGTGCAACTGCCAAACTCTTTGTGACTATCATAAACGCAATGTTAATTAATAACAGGTCTTGAAATTCAACAGAGCGTTAACGAGAAGCAAAAGCCGTCGATTTGCATTAAAAAATAACGAGTCATGACATCAAAATGATGCTCGGCAAGCTCGATTTGACGAAGGTTGGAGAAACCGGGTGCAAGATCCAAGCAAAAGTGTTGAAAGTTAATAAACCATAATTTAATGCGTTTAGTAAACATAATTTTAAAGAGTACCCACGATAAGGCACCCAAATGTGCCCCAAATGCGCGTAGAGACTTGAAGTTTTGGCAACATTTAGAATAGCACGTAAAGAGTTGGTGACCAGAAAATCAGCTATGCACCTCAGTAATTTCGACAAAAATGTCCATTTTTAGACATTATTTGGTATATTTTTGGAACGTATACTATAAAAACCACTATAAAAATATTTTTGGTTAGATATGAGTGTTTTATCATCTAAGTGACTTGTATGATCAGTTAATTTTGGTTTAAATTCACTAAAAACAAACAGAAAATCACCATTTTTAGTATAGGAAACAATACAAAACGCAAGGAAAGTTAAAAACGTGATTAATAATGATATTTTATCAGTAAATATCTATTCAGAAAGGGACAATGTCATTTGGCTGGGG
>NNCF01130302.1:52649-69203 GCA_002313205.1 Laupala kohalensis | reverse complement strand
GGGTGCCTTATCGTGGGGTACCCTTTCCGTTAGAGATATTCGGCTAGTGCTTAACCTCGGACTGAAAATAACTGTTAAAAAGCATTGCAACATTTAATACAAGCATTACTTATCATTACGCCATTGTAATTCGTTCACTAATAATTTAAATATTTAGAGGTATTCCAATTGGCCATTCTGATGTATTATATAGTAATTCAATTCAGTCAAATTATTTTCAATCCTCCCGAATAACGTCACCTACCACTATAATACTGGTGATCACGTCCACTCACTGATTACAATTGATTTTTAACGCATGGATATACTTGGTATACTTTGATGGAATTGATGTAATAGTCTCTCGCTTGCCGGAAGAAGGTCATTCCACAACGTCCTTTCCTCTCAGTTTATTAATTGCGCCTCATCAGGGTGATGATGTTCGGAACTACGCGACGTTGAGTTGTCGGAAAGTGTGAAGGGGGCGCACCTTCTGGGGATAGGAAAGTGAAATCCTACGTAAAGAACTGTTATAATTCGATCGAACGTGGGTTGGAAACTGCGTTCTCCTTCTCCACCGACACTCGTGAGAAAGGACGCAATCACATGAATAGTCAAAAGAATTACTAAGACTTTCTTGAAAAGAACAAACGAATTAAAAGAATTCGGAATATGGTTACTAGTGTTTCCGCCACATGTCCTCAAAACACATAGGTTAACCTTCGCGCCAAGCTTTCATTCTGTAAGTAGTTATTTGGTATCATTTCTCGTCGTAAATGTAATTAGGGATTTTCAACATGAAGCGAATTCGGTCCAACGCTCCACCATTTCTGAGACTATCTTACTTCCATCTTTACCACTCAAGAAATTCTTGTCATTAAGTTGCTCTACCTACTTATTCGTAGCTGAACTCAACCTATAACTAATTCACCATAACCTAATTCTTCGTTGCCTTAAGGCTTCTTAGCGACCCTCGTTACTCTGCTACTTTTTCAGAATCCCAGTACAAGAATAGCGATATCATCCAGACTTAATTATCTCTTGCACACATTTTCCCCAAATATTTATTATATTTTTAATAATCATATATTAACACTACATTGCTTTTAAATCTGGCAACAATTCTGAACTTTCAAGGCGGATGGGGAAGGGGAGTAAATATGAATACGCGAAACTAAAATCATAAATAGTCTACGAGAAAGTATGGGAAATATGTCATCAGATTTAAAATTTTTCGGAGTCTCTTTCGTATCCGCGTCGAAATGCATCAAGGGATTCGTCGCGCTCTCCGCGAGCGACGGAGGGAGCCAGCGCAGCAAGCGAAAGTGTTCCAGGCGCAGCAGCGGAGAAAGTGGAGGAAGGAGCGTAGCGGGGTGAAGGGGCGGGCGGGTAACCGCTGCACGTGGCTCGCCCGGGAGAGAGAAAGCTGTGGAGGGGACATGTACGTATCGCGTTCGGGGGGCGGGGGACAGCGGCGAAAGCGCCCGCGCGGAGACAATGGCGGCCGATCGAAGTGGGTCACCGCCCCCGCGCGCACTAGCCGCCACGCATCCTCCGGTGGTGGATGGTGGACCTCTTGGTGCAACAGCAGCGGCGCCACGCGAGCGAACGCCAGCCTGCCTGCTTGTGCGTCAGCAACGCTTGTCTTCCAAGCAGAGTGCGTGGGACGAGCGAGGCGGCACGTTTCAATGTCGAGGATACGGATGCACAACGAAGGCATCAAGCGATTTCAAACAAACGTCAGGATTCAAATGAAAATACGATTAAGACTAAGCGAATACAAGTATGAATACAATAGGAACCCTCGTACACATTTTTCGTTCTGCGCATTTTGATAAACTTTGAAATATTCATTTGCCAGGGAATCAACAGCGATCGTTCAAACCCAAAAAGTCAATTTCCAGATCCACGTGCTTCAAAATCGCTAATAGCAGCGTGATGTTGCGAAAATTATCCATTGCACGTTTCACACATGGCTGTTACTGAAGTCACCGCACTCGTGCAGAAAAATGGAACACAAAGGAACTTCAGATTACGTTGAAATGCAAATCACTTGTGAGAACGTCATCGTAAACATATGTAATAGTTGCACATGTAATAGTAGACAACTGTCTGAAAGGTTAACAAAAAGGTAAAGCGATTACTTCTTATACATCATGGAAATACAATTGAAGAATATACAACGTATCTCATTCAATCTCTCTTTCGCTTAACTTTAAAAGAGGTCACTGTATTTTCTGAAGACAATTTAATATTACTAAAAAAATTGGAAAACATATTTTCTTATAATGAGAAATACAGGTTGTTCAGATAGACTAACCTTGTAAGTTATAAAGCGTATTACGTGGATTGTGTATTAACTGACACATTTCCTACACTTTCACGTTCTACATGAAAGTCCTTTGTGTATTTACATTTTGCAACAGCGTTGTTAACTGCCAGTTTCCTTCTGATATTTACGTATGATCCTACTATTAGATTATTAAGTACCTAATTTAGCCATTAGTGGCCCGTTAATATTTATTTCCTTTTTTGTAGTACGTTTATATACCGAATGAAAATGAAGTGAATATGTATGTCTTATTTTCCTCTTCATCCAAGCACGTGTTTGTTTTCCCATATAATGTGAAACCAGTGGTGGATTTAACTGACGGCAATTGGACATTTGCCACCTAGACACTTCTCGTCAAATGTATTCAAGGACCGCTGTGCTGTGTAATTTCCTACAAAAGTGAATTAATATAATTGAAATTTATGCCGTGTAATGTCACATGACAAAAAGGTATGCAAATAAAAAAATGTGTAATTTTTCAAAAGAATAAAAAAAGAAAATAAATCTCCATGCTTTTCACTATCAAATATGCAGATAATTGCAAACTACCGTTTCATTTCCTACGAGACGATCTCCATGAAAACACTTGTTCTTTTCCTCGAAGTCCACCGCTATGTGAAATATTTACAAATTTTACTCCACGAACAATGTTTTGGTCTATGCTCACGCTCTCGGAGACTGCATTTCAATCCCCTTCGACACAAATAACAACAACGAAGAGAGAGTGATTGTGGTCAGAAGTAAAACTAAAAAAAAACGCGGGAGAAAGGATTCAGTTTTTGGAATCAATAGAAGAAATGTGATGTGGACCATGACTACACTTTTACTCTCTTCAGGTATAATTGGCTTCTAGGGACGAGTTAACTGCCATTTCATTCACGTACGAGTGGAATACTATACTGTTCTACTCTCATCGATTGAACTGTTCACTCAGTTCCTAAAATTATCACTCGTATTTTCGAGCATTTAAGCGATTACTGGATGGACCACTCGTTCGTCGGTAGGTTGGTCTCTCGCTTCAGTAAGTAGGGTATCCAGTCGAATCCCAGTCCATGTGATTATTTCAAGCGTTCTAGCTATAATGCATTGGAGGACTTATAAAATTTGTATCACATTTCAATTCTACGCACTTAAAGATAAAAGTTAAATTTCAACATATAATTTTAACCACAAGAACAATCTAGGTTATACAGATATGCCACCCGACATATTCGTTGGTCATGGTGGCGAAGATGATAACGGCTGCGTTGTTCTTTTTAAGCCAAATAGGTTTCATATCAACTCTGTTCGAGTTGACATGAAATCTGGTTGCCAAAAAATTTTACTAGAAGGTCAGTTTCACCATAAGGCAGAGTGGATTTTCACTCTAAGCAAGAGGTTGATATTTCAGTACACGCAAGAGTTGAAATTCACTCCATTTATTTAAGAGTATTGAAACATCTCTAATCATATCAAATTGGAAAAAAACTTCGTTCCCCATGGTTAATACTGAAAATGTATTTCTCGCTGAATCAACGCCAACTATTTCATTCAGAAGTCTTAATATATTATCGAATAAAAATCATTGAATAAAACAGGTTTCAGGAGGTTTGACTTGTCAATATGTATGTCCGGAAGACGGAACAAAATTTTACCCACAAAAAATAAATTATTTCTAAGAACAAGATTATCATGGCTGCATTCTTCATAGTTTCGCTTCGAAGATAATCTCTGGACGAGAAGATTCAAATGAATCATGTGATTTTTGTTTGAAGTGTGAAGCAAATACTAATTTTGATAACTTAATATACAGCAACTGCATTTCGATTTTGTACGGTCAGCAAGCAAACATTGTGCTTCGGTACGTCATTATAAAGAAGAAATGTGGGTGAAAACCTAGTCGAGTTGATGTAGTTTTACCTTACACCCGAGAATCGACATAAGTTTTCCTTAGGATTTACCTTAAGTATACAAAACACAGGTTAACCGGACTTTAACATTTACAAAGTATCCACGCGTTCCAGTTTCCATGTGTTACGATTATTTTAATTAAGTCGACAAGCTTCACTAAAAGAATCTACTTACACATAAAAAGAAAAACTGATTTTCTAGAATATTAATACATTTTCCGATTTAGCTTTTCCTGATCATCACTCAAAAGTTCTGTCCGTCATTACTAATGTCTCACCTACACTAATAAAAGTGAATTCATCAGGATGTCTGTAACATTGAAATAAAAAAAGTGATTGAGCTAATGTTTCGGGGTTACAAAATTGCAGCAGTTGAGACCAGTTTTGGTGAGATAACAGTACATAAGACCAAGGCAATTAAGTTTACACTGATTCATCGGTAGAGTAAGGCAGCTCGGACATAGTATGCGTGTAGGCGTCAAGATTAAAAAAACAACAAATGAAGAAAATATGCGAAATAAACATAATTGTTTGTTAACGGTTTCGACCTCCGAGTCTCCGAAAATCGATTCTCAAAGGACAACAACCAGTTATTTATTATTAAAAAGTGCAAAACCTTTGTCCGCTTAAAAAAACTGATCGTGCGACTCCGGGCACTCAGAAAGATCTAAGAAGGATTATAATTAGACAGACATATATTTGCGATATTATTTGCACCTTAAAGCACGAACTGAAGGGAGCTTTTTCCGAATTAATGAACATTTGAATAACATTCCTGTGAGGGACGAGACACCGAGCGTATGGGATGAAGCACACGCAAACCTTCTTCGATGTTTTATCAAACAGGCCTTTCATAACTTTTCACGAATACTAATCTACGTACAAATAACTTTAATTACATTGGAGAATCTAAGAAACGATCGACATATATATCTTTTTCTGGCGATATTGTGAAGCAACCATGAACTTTAATGCATCATTTTAAATTCATACACCGAGTGGTTAAGAATTCATTTAATGCACGATATTCAAATTTTGACATGGCGTATGGACGTGTTTTCATAGCAAAACATAAGTTGCATACACTTTCTCATATACGTTTAATCGGTAGTTCCCGTTTTCCAAAGAGTGTCCTATTCAAAAACCATACTGGCCAAGCACTTAATATTACATTTCCTCACAAGACTGGCGAAAATAACAAAACATTATACAGATATTGTAACAGAAATACACTCCGGGGATGTCTCGTACCCTAAAAGTGTTTTTGAAACATTGAGAAGCCATTTCAAATTTCTAGTACAAGTACATTCAGGAAAGTCATTTGATCTACAGTTTGATAAATGTCCTTTTAGTTACAGACAAATTGCATAAATGCCAAAGAACCAACAAATGTAACTGTTGAAACAACAATAGTAAGAAAAAAACTGCTTCAGCCACTGCTGTATCAACTCTGCACATACATACGCGTTCACAGGTGAAGAGGCCGGCAGGATAAAAAAAATGCAAATTAGGAGTCGGGAAAATGAAATAGGATTCAGTTTATAGGCATCCCATTCATTTTAACGTTTTACTCTTTTCGTTGACGTTTTCCAAAACTAATATCCGTCTGCTTGGTTCGTGTACATTGACAAATGATTGTCGAGTTTCTTGAAACAGCAACCTGATGTGGTAGTTTAGCAAAGAGGAATTATTTTACCGCGTATATAATATACTTTAAGCAAAATGTGACTTATGCAGAAGTAACTAGCACGTAATAATTACACTTTACATACACGATAGCAGTACTGCTATAAATAGAAAACTTTCTTTAAGCAAGAGTAAATTTTCGTTATTTTTTAAATATCTTAATTTTTAATATCTATATCGCTAAAAAATTTCAAATTATAAATAAAATATATTTTAAAATATTTTCAGAGTACATAAACTGTTATACAAAATAAATATGTAACTGTCTCAAGGAATCTCGATATATTTTTTTTTGCGTCCAGTTAAATAACGACAAGTCTGTCGAAAATGAAGCAGTATAAAATTGATCTCAAACTTGAACTAAAAGAACATGAACATAATATCTTAAAACCATCTTTTTTTTCAATATTGCTGTTCGCTACTGTTTTAATTTTCGTCCTCTTACCGCACCAACACTCAATTATGTTTAATTGGGGTATTCCCAGATGAAGAATAATTAAAATATACATTATACGTTGATATGGCGACGTCTTCCCTCTAATGAAAGATACTACATGAAACATCATGTAATCACAGTCTTTGAAGAAAAGAAGACATATTTAAACAAAAAAGGCGTATGGACAGTTTAAGCTTAAAATAGACCCCAAAATTCAAAACCGAATTCGACATATAAGTATATAATTGTTTCTCCGGGACAAAACGCACCTCTGTAAACAAACCCCTTGTTTCGGTCACTCTGCTGTGGCCTTCTTCAGGGCAATGTCAGAATTCCTGACAAGAGATTGACTCCGGCACAGAAGCCTCCGTTTCCAATATAACCTGTTCATATTTGTAATACACGTACCATTCAGAACAATCATACTAGATTTTCGATTTTCAATGAAGAAACAGATCTTCCTCCATTCTATACGCCCAAATTAAAGAATAGAAACAACATCAAAAATATGGATCGTTACACTAATCACATTACTCTTTGCCACACCACAATGTAGTGATTCTTCTACAATTGCGTCACTGCCGTAATTAATACACAATAGGTTGAGCATGAATTAGAATAGTGCCATTGCGCGTCGACAAAACAACCTGACGATGAAAAATATATTTTCATTATTTCCTATTAAGGTAGAATGAGTGACCGGGCGACTATTTTTTAACGTCCTGGATTTTTATTAATGGAATAATAAACAACAATTTATCAACTGGTCCATTTAAATTTGGACTAGCGGAGTTAATATTTTAATAAAGAGATCTCGATAATTGTACGGGCTCTTATGGATAGTCTGTGAAAAGGGACTGTTTTTAAATCGCACATCATTTTTAATGGTATCGATAGAAAAAAAACTACCATACGTGTTAAAATTTCATCACAGAAGTACAAATTTTGCCTAGTCTTTCCGGACAATTAAGGACGTTATTCAACGAAAAAAACTGCTAAAAAGAATCAAGTCAAACTACAGACCACTTTACAAATATATTGATTCAATTTAAGCGATATAACGACTTAAGTTTTTAGTACATCGTACTCACGAATTACTGTTTTTAACATAAAATTGATAACATTACTGAAATATAGCTGTGTTCTTGACTAGCAACGCCTTGCACGCTCCAGTACCACTCTCCGTAACTATTGGACTATTATCGAGTCTCCTCAGAAAGATATTTTGCATTCGTCACTGTTGATGAAAGCTTGTTACAAAATTATGTACCAGGTATGACACGGTAGTCCCATTCATTGACGATCAGGATGATAGGCAAATTCCCTGAATGGAAAGTCGAGATCATTAGTTTGCGACACGGATGAAGGGCTCGGGGTAAGTAAAATTAAAAGAATAGGCACGACCTAGTGATCGAGGCCATGGAAATGAGGAAATGTTAGCACACCGCGGGAGAAAAAGCTTGAAGATGACGGACGCATGATTCATAGAATGAGAACGTGAACAGGACTTGACTCGTAAAGAGTAGGAAGAATGCATTAGTTCCACGAGTGCAAGTACAAACACATTGCTTTCCTGAAACTATTACTTCTTTCTGAGTTTCAGTTTCCCGAGGCAATCAATTTATGATTTCATTACTAGAAATTTATCATTTCATTGAATAAATAATAAATAAATAAATAAATTTATTGTCAAAAAACAGTACAAACTGCGTATGACCACGTGGAGGAAAAAAAACTAATTTACTCTCCGGAAGCAAGCAAGGGACCATCCCATCAATTCCGATCAAGGGCCCTAAGGCAGAGGCGGATTCAAAAAATTCAGCAAAAATTCCTAGATAAGATAAAAAGTTAGCTGCGAGTTATAATACTAATAGAATGTCAATATGTTTGTAATTTTAAGCAAAAAATTACATGTAAGTTATTATCGAACTATAGATTATTCTGAGTATAGTGCTTAAAAATTGAAATAACACTAAATTCACGATTTATTGTTACAATAGACCCGCCCCTAGACAAAGCCTAGAGAACCTGTATGATAAATCCGCCTCTACCCGAAGGAAAACCGGAGAAAAACCCGGGCCAGGATGGGGCTAGATGGGATGACATTGAGAAAATTGTCATTACTAGTTCACTCGGTGCCGGTTAACTTTAAGAAGATATACCTCAAAATGTCAATCATATGCCACTAAAGTCTCAATCGTTCGAGTTTTGTGGTTCAAAATTTTAGTTATTGTAAGCCGCTATGACGAGAAAGGTTTATTCCTGGACCAGAAAAGTCACTCTACTTGAACGATAACCCTCTAACAATACCTTACAAAATCGGTAGTTAAGTAATTGAAAATTAATTATCCATATCTATAGCTAATTAAAATACAGAACTTAAGAATTTAAACATTACAATGAAAATGAATTGAAATGAAACTTTCTTTTAGAAAGCAACAGACTACAACAATGAAAGTTGTTCCAAGGATTAACAATACAGAGGGAGAATTATATTATAATGGGACGATAAGCAAACAGATCCGTACATTACTAATACATAAAACAGAATGTCCAGTAAGTCTGAAGGGTCCCCTTAGTCTACGCCGAGAAACATTGTCTGGCGTGTCGTGCCTAGGTACGGGGAGTCATAAATCTAAATATATTACATAATATATATTTTTCTAACGATAAAAACTTTTACATAAACCAACATTTGTACTGAATCATTTCTTTTCCTTTAGCACTTCCTAATTATAGGCAGATAATAATGCGAAAATTAACTTATTAGAAATTATGATTTCAATCAAAAGCAATACTGTAGTAATAAGTACATCAAGGGGACCAAGTCGTCTAAAATGTTAGGAAAACACAGATCTAAGGAATTTAGGTTATTTACTTGGAAATCTCACCAAAAATTTCTGAATATTCGTTAAAATTTCAAGATTGTTACGGAATAAATGGATAAGCACATGTAGAACTCGTTCGTGTTAACCATATTGATGCATGACATAACTAGCATTTAAGGTCGTTAAGTTTCGAAGATGTCTTTCTGATATAATAAACCTGAAATAGCAAAACCCAGGTAACGCTCAATTTTACTCATCCCCCAAATCTAAACCGAACCTACCAGCACCTCAATATATAATTCCAACACTTTCGCTTATCGAAACGAACTCAGACAAGAAAGCATTATTATTCAAAGACAGCAGCACGTGGAGAGAAGAGTGCCCCAAGGTGAGACAGAACCTACACACAAGGGAAGGAAGTATAGCTTGGCCGCGTTGCCCCGCTCCGTGGCACGCCGCACCCGGTCGCCGCCGCCGCCTCAGCCTCGCCCCACCTGTCGACGCAGCGGCCGCGAAGCGACGCGACGTGGCACGGCGTGCCTCTAACATTGAGGGAGAGAGAAAGAGTGAGAGAAGGGAAGGAGGCGGGAGGCACGAGCGCTGGCCCACTTCAGGGCGATGTGGGTCAGAGGCAGCGGCGGCGGTAGGCTCAGACCCCCGCCGCCCACGCTCCACATGCAGCCACCACCCCTTTGGCGGCTGCAGCTCCACTAGCCCCGCCCTCGAAAACAACGCATCAGAATCACGCATCGCCAACCATTATTATATTGCGTTCTCAACGCGTTGACCTCGCAACATCGATGATAATTACACAATGCGTGGGTAGATTGAAACATCACGCAACTTACAGGCATGCAAACATTAAAAGAAAATCAAAACACTTTCAACGAGTTGACAACCTTAATTTTCTGGCATTGAAGCCATCACATAGCGTGGAGAAAATAGCCCAATTCCAACTCGCAAGGGAACAGGAATAATCTAGATTTAAATTAATACGATAGTGTGCTATCTTAGACTCCCAAAATAGTATTCTCAAAAAGTAAAACAAAAGGGAATTCATTAAGCTTATTATTAAACAGTTGTACTCAATAAAATAACAGCAACTGCAAGTCGATAAAAGAAACACCTGGTGAAAAACCAACACAGCAATTTTTTAAAACAAGAATGCGAAGGCGCAATAAAATAGCATCCATTGTAAAGCGTTTCTTTTCCACGTCGAACCCTAAGTTTTCCCAGTCACCTCTGCTTATATAGAGCAAAAATACGCATCGGAAGCAGCCCTGAAAGACAGAGCACAGGCGGAATAGCGGCACATGCTGAGATGGCCTCGGCGCTGGATAAGTTTAGCCGAGCTCTGAAAAACAGCAACTCGCAACCCTGAGACCGAAATTCATCAACACTCCGCACAAAATGGGGGTTAATTCAACTGGCATTACTGAAAGATATTCTACGGATAGCTATTATCACAAAGAAATAATAATTTTAAGAATGTAGAAAAATAATTCATGATTCAACAAGTATTGTAAGTATTTTGTTTCGTTAAATTATATATTAAGGATTAAGCTACCTTGTCCTTCCATTATCGAACTATACTCGTCACGAAAATCTTCAACTTTATCTAAAACGTAGTTTCTACAAGTTAAATATACGTATCTGTTCTTTAAAACATTTTTTACCCCAAAATATGTAAAATATCTCATTACACTCTTTCTCACATAATTTATCTTCCTTGGTATTCTATAGGTAGAAGAGAAAATTATGGTGGTATTATTTACATTATTATTATTATATATAACAATTATTAATTAATAGTTATATTATCATAAAAAATGGCAATTTATTGTTCAGAAAACTGATCATGAACGCCCATGGAGATTTTCGATTACAAAAGCAAGTACGTTGATTCCAAAGAAGTTTTCATGTGAAAATTAGGCATGAAATTCCTTCAGGGCATTACGACTGAGAAACTCAGTCAAACAAAAAATGAGATAAATTCTCAGGAAGTCACGCTTATCTAATGTATTTAAGATTTTCTGGTATTTCTACAAAGATTTCCAAACTACATAGTCATACGGAACAAACTTTCATTGCAAAAAACAAAGCTATTACTTTATGCAAGTCACTCTTTTAATGACATTATGACACCTTGGGCTATAAAAACTTCCGCTCCTTCAATATCAATAAATATTGACGAAGGATATATTGACATTGACCTAGATATTCAATATTACGTTCAAATTTATTAAATTCCCACAAATTAACATTCGTTCCTTTGATTTTTCTATTTAATTCCCAGAAACTCGTTTGTCATTTCAAAACGTTAGATGTATGTTTTTGGAAGAAAACAGTTAATATAAACTTAACAAATAAAAACCCTTAAAACCCGATATAAATCATAATACAAATTCCATTAATTAGTAAAAAGGATCGATAATATTCCGTCAGAAGTCCTGTGTACGAACGTAAGTTAATTTTTAAAGTCAGCCTCAGCGGTGGCGCAGGTGGTAGTGTTGTCACTCATCACCAAGTCATCCCGGGTTCGATTCCCGATGGGAATTATGTAGCTTTTCACATTATTATCCCAGTTCATATAGCTGTGACTACTAAAAAAAGCAAAACCTAGCTCCTAGTATCAATAACTATTACTAACTACTTCTACTAACCACTCCCAGCTAACCGGCCTGGTAAACCCAGCTAACAACAATGGCCTACCACCCAACCCCTAACTCCCATCGCTCCATCTAAATAAGCTTCAATAGCACGTTACATTTACCATTTACAAATACACACTTAAAAAAGTCACTATTGATCCGAGAAACAAACCTAACATCCTTTCAGAGTGACCTGAGCTATAGGGGAACTAATACAAAACACCGCTCGTTGGCGGGAGGGCGGGCGGGGCCCTGGCCTCGACCTGGCCTGGCCCTGGCCTGGACTCGACAGGCGACGCGAGGCGCTTCCGCCGCGGGCGGCGCAGCGTGGCTCGGAAACCACAGCGTGCTATACCCCCTTCCTCTCTTCCCCATCCATCCTTATCCTCATCCGAGGACAGACGGACCTAAACAGGGCGTCCCGACCGAGGCAGCATCCCGCCTTCCGCGTCCTCTATTTTCTCAGGGCCCTCAACACATTTTGACCTGGATCCAAACGGTCCCAATTATATCGCGCCTCTCAGCAATTTATAAATCTCAAGTGAAATAAGTTCCTGAATGAATCATGTTAGCAAAAAAATTGTTAACAATAGTTTTTATTCTTTTACAGGGAACGAAAACCTAATTGCATTCCAACCTTTATTTTAACACTCATATATTAATAAAACTTTGTATTTTTGAGCGGAGTATAAAATTGACGCCTAATTCCAGACTATTTTCTCACGCTTCTTGTAGCAAGGGAAAACAAAATGAAATAAACATACACTGAAAAGCATATCTTTAAATATATTAACTTAAAAATTGAAACATACATAGAAAGTAATAAACGTTCTGATAAAATATAATATTATTGATATATTTTCGTGAGTTTTGGTTACACAATATTCTTGATAGGGAATTTATGTTATAATCTGATCTTACGTGAATAACAATACCAGCGACTGCTTTTCTATTTATTTCACTTCATGAATCATGAACATACTACGATCTTCACCGTTGCTTATTGATAATTTTCTTTTTAATGCTACCTGACTATTAAGGAATATAGTCTGTATACAAAGTACATATTTTTAAATAACAATTTGTAAAGTGAATATAACAATTTAAATATTTTTAGTATGCATGCAAATAACGAATTAATTATTTAAATACATTAATTTTACCATTACTTAAAATGTCTTAAGCATATAAGCTACGCTCAGCAAGAGTTGTTGAAACGACAAACAGTGTAAATTCAAGATTCGCTATTTCTCAGCGGAGACTAATCAAGAACAATGCATCATGCCATTTGCAATGTCGCAGTATCATCACATCGCGAACTTGAGTTACGCGAGACGCCATTTGGGAACGCTTGGGGCAGGAGAAGGGACAAGGGGGAAAAGAAGCTTCCAACTAGCGCTTTGGAAAGTGGATCGCGGGTAAACGAGAACAAGGCCATCGGGCGAAAACCACCGGAAATAAATTCCCAATAGCAGCGAGCTTCGGTTCGATCATTACACATACTGCGTGTACTCTGCTTCGGGAATATTAAGCTTTCCTTCTTAGGTAACACACATACGTGTGAAATCTTATTAGCGAAAGAGAGGAGAAAAAAGGAGAAATGTTATTTAGCGAGACATTATAATGAATTTGACTGTCTTGACTATATAAAAGACAAGGTGACCTCAACATAGAAAAACAATTCTTCTCACTCGAAACAGCGATTGCATTCAGTTGTTTTCCTCACTTAAGTGCGTCAGATCGAAAACTTTATTTGTACGATAAGTTATACAACGGCCACAGAGATAAAACTATCAGTTTACTGACCACGGTAACAAAGAAAATGGAGAGGAGTCAACATGAAGTTTTCATTTCTCACAAACAATAACTATTCAGACGCCGGTTACCATGGACATAGTCACCACGAAAGGAATTCACAACCGATACAATACAATCGAACCAAAGGAACCAGACCTTGTAAAAACGCCTTCACAAATACTAGTAATGGGAAGGAAGGACTCGCAGGCCTACTTTCCACTTTGACCTTCTTTGAGGGAACAAAGGGAAACCATCTTCATAATAAGGCTTCCAGTAAGAATAACAGTTCTCGTTTCACCGATCTATGGACGAAAAAGATGTTTGTGACAAACAAAAAGAGTATAAAGTTTCAGAAAATATATAAGCACCATCGTCATTATGCTCGAAATGGTCGTGAACAGGATGTTTCCTGAAAATTTGTTCTTTTTGAAATCTCCATTTTCTAATAATTATGTAAGTCCAAACATTATCCATAACACTTTAACATAAGAAAATATACAAGGATACAATACACGACCGAATTTCTTGACCGTACTGATCGATAGTAACAATTAAAAGCTGTTTAAAATAAGGAGAAAATTAAAACGTTCTGATAAAATATATCCATACATTTTCTCGTATTGCGTGTAAAAACTGTTACATATACAAGTATGTTTTAATATGTTGAAATAGCTCCATTTTTTTCTCTGCTGGAATACTGTACGTCTCACGGTAGTTAATAAAACAAAAATAATGTCGTTGATGTGAGTTAACAAGCGTGCAACAAGAAAAATTCCGTTGATTCGCAAATGTGAATAATGATAACTCGAAATAATTGACTTCGCTACATGTTAAAACCCATGGCCCTATGCAAGAAGATATGGAGAATAGGGTCAAAATGCACAAGTTTCGTGCATCCTCTAAAGTGCCACGTGACACGATGGACCGATGGAGGGGAGCTCACTTTCTCTGCTGCTCGAGAGAAAGTCTCTCCTGCTTCCCTCCGCTGTCATGGTCTCAGGGTTTCATATTACTCCATTCGCTCGCAACGCCAGTTATGAGAATGATTCTTTTCCTCCATAAAACACTGCGGTGGCGAATTAAGGGGTGGGGGTGGCTTCAGGGCTCAAACCCAACACCCAAATGTATAAAAAAAAAAATTTCTTGAATTTTATAAAAAAATTAAAACGTTAGGTACGTAATCATATTATTAGCATTGAGCACTAAAAGATATTCTAACAGAATTACCTTTAAATTAGATAATTTTGCGTAAAACTCTCCAAGCATTCCAGTCTCCCAGATCAAAATCCCTTCCAAAATAAAATCCTGAATCCGCCACTGAAATACAGCCATCTCTTCGTTAGATATAAGACGAAAAGTATATGTTAAGACAGGCGAAACTATTTCATCCCACTTTTACAAAACGACTTCGCAACAGCTCTAGGACGAAAA
Organism: Laupala kohalensis; assembly: GCA_002313205.1. NCBI lineage: Eukaryota > Metazoa > Arthropoda > Insecta > Orthoptera > Trigonidiidae > Laupala > Laupala kohalensis. The sequence continues at coordinate 54,174 of NNCF01130302.1, read as the reverse complement.
AGATATAAAATGTGATCCCGATCAAATATACGTAGAAAAAGTTCGATATGGAATTCTTTTCTACTATATCACGAAAATAGTTGGACATACCACAAACACGCTCAAGCCAAGTGTAGCAATTTATGGCTTCGATGTTACCTCTATCTAAACACTAGTTAAAATTACACGTTACTTTACTCTCACTATACGAGCAATAATTGTTAGTTTAAAGTTCTAGAGAGTTTTTAATATCAGGAATCAAATGGCATGAGAGCCAGTATACAGAAGATTTGTTTTACAAAATAATTATATAGGCGATAATTGTAAGTTTAAATCTGTTTTCGTCTGTGAACGAAACACACTTCCTTCCCTTCTGAGATACATCCGATGGGCGCTCACCTACAATAGACTTGAATGGGGAGAGAACTGATAGCCGTGTCCACAACTTAACTCGGAAGCGTTATTGGCAACACTAGTTTTGTTGCTTTGATCTCCATAGAGAATGTATGAGTACACTGCACTTCCAAGTCACTAGAGGTAAAAATTATGCATGATACTTGGTAGATGCTTCATCTTAGGCGGTAATAGTTGAGTTGTTCATTATCTACCGTCAACATCAATCTTTGATACAGTTTATCAATAAACTTTTCTAAAACCATGACTTGCCGTAGGTAAGTTATATAATTCAGAGAAAAGAACAACTTCATGTACGCACGATAAACTGATGACACACTGATGAGTCACTTCCCAAACGGAAAAGGAGCGGGGTAGCAGGTGTCATCTCACGCGGTAGAGTTGGCAGAGCCAATAAGATTGGCGCTACTATCTTTCTGCGAATAGCATCTCAATGTATGGAATTACTAAAAACATCTCCCTCTCCACACGTTAACACATCGGCTGACCTATAAACTACACATCAGAGGCGCCGTGAAACCCGTCAGCTGTCTCGGAATCTTTTCAATTGTCGCTGCGTGACGACAGCCCAGCCTCTGGTTGGAGAGGAAAAAAACTGACGGTCAAAGGCTAATGTCACATCTGCGTTTTCTCCGCTCCGCTCCGCACGTGCAAAGTCACATCTAGCTGAGCGGGCGTCAGCGGGCAGCGGGCAGGGGAACGTGAGTGGGGGAGGAAATAACAAGGTCACTTCAGGACGAAAACAGACATGCTTCGCGCAGGTCATCCATGAGTATCCATGCAACTGCTCGCTAACTATACAACGCTTTTATTGTAAAACACATAGCTATAGGTAATGAAAATGTTTAAAGTAAGTGATTGTTTACTGTGCAACAAACACCACGGCGACTATTTTCGTATTTTATAAATAATAGAAATAAACAAATATATAGATGCCAATATACAGTTATAGTTAAATATACTTACATAAGAAATAAATAACGTACGACATTTTTACCGACGATTACGAAATATATTGCGCTTGTTGTGCGTATTATGTTGCTACGTTCATGTTTCTCCTTACAATTTGTTATCACCTAACGACGACTCAAACCACGAGTCGTTACGTTGTGTATTTTAATAAGAACAATAT
>NNCF01130302.1:13364-52509 GCA_002313205.1 Laupala kohalensis | reverse complement strand
TAGTAGAATACATAATTATTTAATTCAAATATAATTCCCTTTCAAAATGTTCTCTTATGATGTAATTTATCAATAATTATTGATAGATAACTGCCATCCAAAATACTTAACATGACTGACTCAATATTTTTTGTTTGCAATCAGTTAATATTAAGTAGTAATATAAATTTTTAATTTACGCTTTAAATAATTCCAACTGTAGGATAATCTTTCATCTATGTTCAAAAATTGTTAATATCATATAATTTTGATAATTAAAAGCGAACTGTAGATAAAAGTTCCCAATGTTTTGAAACTTCCCTACTCGACAAGTTTCCATTAGATTTCTAGGAAGTCGTGTTTGGTTCGTTTCAAATACACGGGCAATCAAAAACACAACACAATGCAAATTCACAATATGACACAAAGATTCACAAAGACTTCACAAAAATAGTACGACATAGAACTCAAATTGAGGAACAAATATTACAAATAATTTTAATGTGAAGTTTTAAAATGTAGATGCGAAAATGCGCATTTCTCTCTTTTTAACTAAAACCACGCCAAAATTTTTGACAATTACACAACGAAAATCTGAAAAGACTAAAACTCCAAACAGAAGAATACACGAAGTCAAAAATAGTAAAACACGAAAATTAGAAAGCTTCAGAAAAACGAACTCCACTATAAAAGACGCGAAAAGTTTTATAAAGAAGTGAGGAAGCACTAGAACAAATACTCAATGATATTATAACACAGTGTTTCAATAATTAATAAACATAGATATAATTAATAATCAGTCTGTAGAAATTGAAGGAAATGAAATTCAAGGGAAGCACCGTGAAAGAAATAACCCGCCGTCTTCCTCGCTTCTTTCAGTACACTTTTCTATTAACACTTGTGACCTTCAGCAGGCGACAAGGTCGCGCAGGAAGCAGCGGAGATCTCCGCTCCGCGCCCGCTAGATGTGACATTGACGATAAGATAACACTGGTCGGCGGAAAAAACGCTCCGCTCCGCAGACGTGACATTAGCTAAAGGGAAAATAGCGTTCCTTGGTGTTGGTGTGAGACGATATTTGCTTGACTCTAGGTCAGCCAGATAGGTAAGTTGAGAAGGGCGTCTCCGGAGCTGATTGTTAGAACTTTCTGTACACGTCATGAGAGTGACAGAGACAATATATTTTCAATGGATAGTATGCAGTAAGAACTCGAAATGAATGGTAGAGCGCTCAGCCAACTCAGCTTCTGACGAGTCTACTGCCTTTCTTCGCTCATACTTTTCTCAGAAATGAGATGATGTTAAACACACAAAAGCTCGAAGACCAACAGCTTTCATCGAAAGGTAGTCCAAAACAAAATGTTCATTACTGTTTAAGGTGTTAAACATAGGTGTTTAATTTCAACACCTTTGGGGTACGTCAGGTACCTCACCCGACTTTTCTCGCGGTCCCCGACTTAACACAAACTACGAAACAGTTTCGGTGTCCAGCCTTCCTCAGTCCCGTAGAAAAAAATCTACGTGACTAAGGAAGGCTGGAAGCCAAAACTATTTCGTCCAATTTGTAAATGACTTTTGTGTTTTATTTCTAATTTTTTGTGTCTTCTCATTAACTTTAAAACTTTTTAATTTACAGAAGACAGTAATGTCACTTATTTTCAAGATTTTTGTTGAACACACACTTCTGGTAAACAGATGAGAGTTATTAAACTAGTGGTGCTAAACCATTGCACATACTTTTCTCATATACGTTTTCCGTCTGCAGCATAGAGCGAGAAAAAATGTATAGTGAAAGGGTCATTTCTGGCGTGGTCGTCTTCCAGTGCTCATGCTCAAAGTCGCTAGATAAACTTATTACTGTTTTTTATTTGAAATTTGAAAGTAAAATAAATATTCAGAATATTATTTCAAAACATGTAGCGACATATCAGACTTATAAATATCGTAAAAATGTTATGTCGTTGTAGAGAAATTGATGTATTTTCGTATCTGCAGTGCGTTTGCTGCCCCCCTATATATTTTATCATTGTCATATCTTTCATTCCAGTTTACGAAAAGTGTATTCTACGTCTGCTTGATTCATTTACACTGCTAAATATTGTTCAAGCTTCTTGAAACGTAAACTAATGTGCAAGTGTAGCATACAGAAATTAATTTACTGCGTCTATATCAAACTATCAAGCGAAATACAGCTAATCCGGATGTAATGCATACTAATTGTATTTTGCGTACAGAAAATTTCAGCAAAATTGGTGTAGCCGTTTTTTGAGAAACATTCAAAAGAGTACTTTGGCTTTCATGTGAAGTACCCCCCAGGGGACTTACATCAAGTAAGTACGTGTTTGGCGAACACGGGGCTCCGAGCTGAGTCTGGCATTACTTCCACTTACTTCTACCATGCTCCTTCCTTTCTCTTTCCTGACCTCCCATGGTCACCTCTTGTTCTTTTCGATCCCGACGCTATTAAGGTTAGGGTATCTTTCATTTTCCTCATTCCTCTCATTTTTTGTCCTACCCCTTATTCTTTGTCCCCCCTCATGTTATGTACCCCCTTCATTTTAGCTCCCCCTCCATTTGATGTATTTTGTGAGATATGTTTTGGTGTGTTGTAGATCAGGAGGGTTTTTAGTGGGTAGGGTTGAATCATTCGACGAGTCCCACACGCGGGGAGAGTCATATTGGCTCTCCCTAGTGCGTAACTGCATTTTCCCTACCTGTACAAGTTTTTCGGGCTCCAATGACCATTGATGTCGACATGAGTCGCAAAGCCCCACAAAAAAATCACGTGAAGTACCCTTTGTTTTACACTAAAAAAAGCAACAACAAAAATGAGCACGTGCATCGACAAGTAAATTCTACCGTAAATACGAATTAATTTGATTAATCCATTTACTTAGAATCGCTGCGCACGGACGGACGGACGTTATGCCAAAAACCACTTCTGCTGAATCAGGGATTGCCAGAATGGATATTTCCGCCGAAATCTCGCTTTCGAATTTTTTTGCACGATTACAATACTTTCTATATACTACGAATATGAGAAAGTAAAAAGGTTAAGAATGTAACAATTACAACAGAGCAAATTATAAAGAATACAAGCTTAGCCATCTCATCAAAACTAACATATGAAATCTTGATACAATTTTTTCTCAGCACTAACACAGCTCTATTTTTTTGTGGGGCTTTACGGCTCATGTCGACATCAAAGAACATTGGAGCCCTAACATCTCGTACAGGTAGGGAAAACGCAGTTACGCACCAAGGAGAGCCAACGCGACTCTCCCCCGTGTGGGGCTCGCAGAATGACTCCACCATACCCACTAAAAACCCTCCTGAGTTACTATAGATTCAAAGATATATCAAAATAAAATAAATAAATAAAAAAGAAGAAGAAACATGAAAGCATTCTAAAAATCGAAAATGAATAAATTACGAGAGAAAAATAGTAAATTAAAAAGAGAAAAAATAAAATTCAAATCCTAACCCTCCCGAGAACTTGTGGGAGGAGCCCCGTTTCGTTTATGGATTTGGGTAAAAACATACGAAGATAGTTCAGATAATATTCCAGAGGCCGGTTTCCTTTAGGAATCTAAAAACGCGCATTAAAATTGGTTCATTTTGTCCCAACATAACGTTCAAACTGTTCGGTAGATTGTGTCGCCGTCGGCTGGTTCTAAATTTGAGACACTCCAGAAGAAAGTGTTCCACGGTAAGAGTTCTGTTACAAGTTTCACAGACGGGGGAAGGTTCACCGCGTAAGAGATGACCATGAGTAAGGTAGCAGTGGCCAATACGAAGACGTGTAAGGATTATTTCTTCACGCCTGTTCGCACGGGATGATGACACCCAGGTCTTAACGGAGTCTTTTACCTTCCTCAGCTTGAAGGCGCGAGTTTGCCATTCGACTTCCCATGTCCCAAGAAGAGACGATCTTATTGCAACATTTGAATCTGATGTAGGAACAGATAAGATGTCAAGGATTGTCCTCTGTGTTCCACACTTCGCTGCCTCATCAGCTTCTTCATTACCCATAATACCCACGTGCCCAGGAACCCAACAAAGAACTATTTCAAAATTTTTAGACACTAGATGGCTTATTAGATTCTGAATTGTCAGCGTAAGGGTGTCAGAAGTGTACAGTGAAGACACTGACCACAGAGCACTAATAGAGTCACTGCATAGAACCACACGCCGTACTGAAGATAGCTGAATGAACTTCAGCGCCTCAAGGATTGCAAATTTCTCAGCAGTGTACACGCTGCAAAAGGAATGGAAGCGAAAAGAACGGGTGGAAAGCAGCACCAACGGAATTATTCATTGCTAAGCCATCAGTGTATATGAACATATAATCCAAATACAGGTTTTTGAGTTCACCAAAGTGTTGTTGGTACACAACACCTGGAGTGTCTTGCTTTGAAAGTTTAGACAACCGAAAGTCCATGGTTGGTTGCATGAAGGACCAAGGTGGTGTGCGAGAGTGTGGGTATTTCACTGGGGGAGGTAGTGTAATGACATTTTCCTCTAGCAGTTCTTTAAAACGAACACCCACTGGGCGGGGTAACGAAGGTCTTGCAGTGTAAGATAAAATAAATTTTGGAGAATGTAGGTGTCGCCGAGTGGGGTGACTTGAAATCCTCATCAGTTTCACTCCGTAAGATCCAAGTACACTATCACGTCTCTTGTTAAGAGATGGTTCACCAGCGTCTACTAATAAGCATTCTATACGACTAGTGCGGAAAGCGCCAGTTGCAATGAGGACTCCTGCATGATGGATACTGTTAAGGGTCCTGAGTGTGGACGGTGATGCGGAGGCGTATACAATACTGCCATAATCTAATACAGACCGAACGAGACTTCTATACAGACGAAGTAGGCAAGTGCGGTCTGCGCCACATGATGATGCGCTTAAGCAGCGAAGGAGGTTGAGGGAAGAGTTACAACGGGATTGTAGTTTTCGGATGTGATTGTGCCAAGTTAGTGTGCGGTCGAATGTTAGACCCAGGAATTTTGCGGAGTCAACGAAGGGCAGACGTTGGCCTATATAAGAAAAAGATATGGATCATTATGGAGATGGTATATCCTACAGAAGTGCACACAGCATGTCTTGGTTCCAGAAAAACTAAAGCCAGTAGACATGCTCCACTCGTGTAAACGGTTTAAAACCAATTGCAGTTGCCTCTCGATGACAGATGCTGCTAGACGAACAGTAGATGGCGACGTCGTCAACAAAGAGAGACGCATGTACCGGTTCTCGAACAATGACGCAATGGTAATTATGGCTATGGCAAAGAGTGTGACGCTCAAAATTGAACCCTGTGGAACACCATTTTCCAAAGGATGAATTGATGATAAATAAGAACCGAGGCGAACGCGGAAAGAGCGTTGCGATAGGAAGCTCTCCAGGAACAGAGGAAGGCAACCACGGAATCCCCATGTGTGCAATGTGCGTAAGATTCCGTATCTCCAGGTTGTATCATAAGCCTTGTCCAAGTCAAAAAAGATAGCCACGAGGTAACACAGCTCTAATAAATTCATAACATGTAAATATGGATTCTTTAATAGATTACCGATTTTTATCCAAAATTTGAATTAACGTAATATTAAATCGGAATATATAACAGACAGAGGTGCATGAAGAAAATGTTGAATACTGCTGGTAAATACAAGGTGTTTTATTAGAAGCTGTAAAGAATTGTTAGATCAAGAAAACACACAATTTAAATATTTACTCCAAGAACGGATAGTAACAAGTGAACCCAGGTTTGATATTAGCTAACATTTGCATAACAACAACATATTTAATTTTACACAAATTTCACAACCACCTAAGCCAAGAAAAGAATTTAACATGATATCAATGTAAATTCATTTCATTGTAAAGTATCTCTCTGAAATCAAGTTTCTATTACAGTTATTGCTGTGAACAAAATATTACAAATTTTTTTAAAAAATTATACAAAGAAAATAAATTTTCTTTAGGATATTTCAGCTCAGAGGAAGATTCCCTTGGAGAAAGCTGGAGCACTTGCTCATAAAAATCAATACCTTAATTAACAAGGAAAAAACAATGATGCAACTGCAAATCTTCAATGGGTTTGAAGATATTCTTTTTCTTTTGAAAGAGTGTTATATTTGAACTGATTCCAGAATGATATGGTCACTAAACACTAGAACAGTAATGATTTTACTTATTTTGAAACTTGTCTAGATAAACAGGACTTTCATATAATAATGATGGATAATTTAGACTTCACAAACACCACAGTGTAATAAATGCAGGTACATGGAAGAGGTGGTATATTTAATTCCCTAAACAAAGATTTACATGAATTTTGGGGGTAAGATATAGGTATTATTAAAACTATTCTCTTTGTAATTGAATGTGCGGCATGAAAAGTGTGGACGTAGAACACAGACAAGAATTGGAAATGCACAGAATAATTCACAGATTTAAATATATATTTTATGAATGTGACAATTCAATTTATACTGGTCTTTAATATGATAACTTAAGGATTTAGTTTTCTTAAAAATTTTCTTTTGGGTTCTGTTTATCAATTAAAAATCTGGGAGAGAGGTTTTGCTACACTGTAGTGAAAAACCACAAATTATTTTACTAGTTTTTACAATAAGATAATATGCATGAGTTCCAAGGATATCATGAGAAGAGAAGATGTGGTTAACTAGTTCAAGAAATCAGAAATAACAGAACAAATATTATAAAGAGTAGTCAAATACGGAAAAGAAGTTTCCCCAAAGATTATGAGGTACAATACACAAACATTTCCAATAAAAAATATTTCAACACTGCAAATTATTTAACAACAATAACAGCAGCAGAAGCAAATTTTAATATCTTTTTCAGTTAAGTTTTGATAAATAATTTACGAAAAGAAAATAATCTTGAGGTATATAAAGTTGAACCCCAACGGACAAAAAGTCCAGGTCTCCCTAAAATTAAAACACATTTAATTTGAACCCAATAACATCCAACACAACTTCATTTAAATTAGAATTATAGTTTATTCTTCTTTTTTGCAACTAACAGATGAAGGAAAACTCACTTTCACTATTTTATTTATATTAACTAAATATTAAACATTTATCTTGAAAAGAAAAAGTACAGATCAATTTCTATTGTTTCTTAATATATCTCACCCAAATCAAAAACAAAATTTAAGTTGAACTCCGTTTAAAGTATTTTAAAAAAAGTGAACTTTTCCCTCTGGTGATAACTTTCCGAATCCCAACAAGTAGGTAAACAGTTCAACTTACAATGTACTTCCTAAAAAGAAATTCAAGTACAACAAAGAGCTTCAACTCACATATCAATTGAATTAAACAAAAATTCTCTACAGATAAATTCTCCTTTGTATATTTTTCACTGACTTATTTAAGTAATTTTTTGTTTGTTTCATTATAATCATTTTCTATTAATTAAAAAATTATGTATTTATAAAAGAATTGTTAAATTAATTTTTCAAATTAATGTTCAATAATCTTTAAAATATCTAGTAGTTTCTTGTTACTCAAATATATTATTTTCCATTTTATTTTCTAATAATTACTACAGATCTACTTAAAATGCTATGCTACTGAAAACATGCCATGTCATAAAAATTATATGCCAAAATTATTGAATATATATTTGTTGCTATGATAAGCATTGCCAGTGTAGTTACACATCAGAATACTATTCCTCAATTTCGAAGCACGATGATAATAAAATTAACTTTTTCTACATGAACCCACTGTCATTCCATCCTAAGAAATACATTCAAGTAGTCAAAAGGTATTTAAAAAAAGCTTTTAAACAACATTTAAGGTGTCTTATAGACTTCCCAAAAACTCTTTAAGCCCTACACTTCCCCCCAGTTATCGATGTCAAGACCACTACAGCCAACTATTGATTTTACAGAGATTTTACATAAAATGTTACACACAGAACATCATATATTTTGCTATGCTCAAAAGCAACTAGATAGCCTTACTATAGATTTCCAAAAATTATTTGTGGAAAACAACAAAATAAACACCAAACTTTTTTAATTCAGTAGAGAGTTAATGAAATTTAAGCAAGAGTACATGATTGTCAACACCAATGATTATACAGAAAATATTTGTGGCTTTCAGAATACTGATTTAGAATACAAAGAAACAAATTTTGCTATTCTGTGCTTCATGCTTAAAAGCTTTTGTGATATATCTGTATTAGTAAATTTATTTTGCAATATAACAGTAACAATTTTTCTTGCTTTGAATAAAAAAACCAACATTTTCTTTTCACTTAACTGACTTTACCTTATTTTTATTGGAGTTAAATGGTTTTTCCAAATTTTTTACATTCCCCCCCCTTCAACGTTAAAGACTAAAATCAGAAATCTGATATACTCACAAATAAGGTATCACTTACTACAAAACTAGCCTCTCAGAAATTGAGTCTTTTTCCAAACTCGACTTAAGAAGATAATTTGTGATTGTGATTGATAATTCAAACTTTAAAACGCTGTTACAATGGATTTCAAAAATTACTAAACAGGAGAAGGCAGACCTGAAAAGTATATTGCCTCTTTTGCAACTGCATGTTCATGATTTTTACAAATTATCACCCACTTAAAAAAAAAAACTCACTTTAACTATGATCCACATGTAGAAATCAAAGAAAACAACTCTAATCAAATATTGAAACTTATCATGAGATGAACTCGAAGTGGAGACTAATCACAGAGAAAAAAAGCTAGATTAAAGAGGGCAAGAAACGAAAACCAACAATCAAAAAAAGAAAATACAAGATATCAAGCAGACTGTCTTCTAAAGAACAACCCAATTACAATGAATTTTAATGTTTTGTACTGATACACTTTTGCCGAGATTTTTTAATCTTATTTATACTCCTTCATTAAAAAGATTTAGACAACAATGAAACAGGTTTCACTGGAAAAAAAAAGAAGTATTTAATCAGTTAACCTAGAGTTAACTTGTTATTACCAATATTATTAGAATTAACTTGTTTAACTCACAATTAGTATTCAAAGAAAAAGTTTTTGATATCTAGTATGTTTAAAACAAAATGGTTTCAGATTGTCTATATTTTGCCACATCAAGTAGACATAGAAATAACATAAATTATAGTAAAAAAATTTTTTTCTTCAAAAAGTGGATTAACTCGATCCTTCAAGGAATATCATTAGTACAATAAAAGCAGTGGTAAAGTGCATTGGGGCATTAAATATCCAATAGAATAAGACAAACAATTATGTATGAAATGAAAACAACATAATTTTAGTATTAGAAAAATCCTTCCAGTTATAGTTCAAAATTAAATACAAAAAATTTAATAAAAATAAAAAGATCTCTCAAAAAAATATTATCAATTCTTAAATACTTACTACACAACAACTAAACAAAATTCAGCACACCAAGGTCAGATGCTACAAAACAAGTTAAGACACGAAATACAATTTATGCGTTAAGTTCTATAACACTCAAATGTCCTGTCTGAAGAATACAAAACTAATAAATCTTCCACTACTTTCCAATTGCAACATTGAAACAAAATATATTTTAAATATTTACAAATAATTTCCAATTATCAATTGGAACTGAATTTTTATGAAATAAACTGAATTTTATGGAATAAAATATCATTTTCACAACAGAAGTGTGTTCTTAATTCCAAGTGGTCAGTGTTGGGTCTCAGTCACGATAGTGGCAGAAAAAAGGGAAAAACCAGAAGAAATGGAAGAAGCAGAATGAATTGACAGAAAATGGAATGCATGCTGGAAATAAAAATGAATTCACTATACAAAAGAATTAATCCTAAAATCAAAATTATTTCAAATCTTATGAAAAGCTTTTAATTAATATTACAAATATTATTTTTGGAAAAATTTATTCAACAGACATTAACAAATTTATGTTTTTTTTTGTTTTGTTTTTTTCACTGTTTCTTCCATTTCTGAGAGAGAAAATTGCTGCATACAAAATCTATTTTCCATTTTAATTGTTTTATAATTGGATATATAAAGTGGATGTCAATTAAAATCATAGTGTTTTATTTAAACAATGTGGTTTGTATAATAAGTTAAACACCTCACAGTAGATACAAGATCCATATTATTTCTTACTAGTTAAAATTAAATACAAGTTAAAATAGATAACTTTAAATGAATTTCAAGTATTTTTGATAAAATTTCTTTTCTTTAAGAACTTTATCAAAAGCTATAATCTGATCTGTGTTCATTTAGCATTTATAATTAAGTCTCATTAAATTTACTTATTGTTGTTAACAAAATTTATATTTATTTATATATTATATTTATTATATTTTACAAAGTTTCTACTTGTGTAGTTGCAAGATGAACATTGTATTCGGGTGTAACTCATATGGTATTGGAAGAACACTTGGAAGAAACCTATTTCTTTCCGTCGGTTTTACCGTTGTATTTCAGTGGGTTTTTTTCTATTCAGAAGAAACTGTCCCTTAAGAAATGGGTGTAAATTGAAATCACTGTCAAATTTATTTGAATAATCTGTAAAGTAAAACATGCTTCATCCTCTCATATGTCAGAAATCCACACTGTTCAACAGTGATCAACACTATTTACTATACAAAAGAGGTTTAAATTATAAAAAGTATGATGATCAGATAACAAACAATCTGTCATCTTCTGAAAACCAATGTTTTTATTACTCATAATTTTTTTCAACAGCATTGCATTGTCAGTGGATCTGCAAACAATATTTTATTTTTCAATGTATCTTTGCAGAGCCAATGGATATGAAATGTCGTTGAATACATTTATGAATGATAAAAACATTTTTGATATTATGAAAGATTATTTTTTATTTGTTAAGTCAATAAAGAATCCAAGAATTCAAAAATAAATTGTGTTGAAATAGAAAGACAATTTTTATGGATTTTGTGTATTTTTGATAAAATCATTTTTATGATATCCAATGAAAAGCTTTTGTCAGGTATGTGGTCTTGGCTAAAAAATGTATGTACTTATTTATACATAACATTCAACTAATTAAATGTTATAATCCATATTTTAATTAAGTCTGTAGAACTTATATTGAATTATCAAAATAAAAAACAATTTTCACAGACACTATTTATTTACACATTTCTTTGCAATGGTTTGATCCCTGCTGAGGGCCTCCATCAGGCATCTGTGAAATTGAAAATAACTGCTACCAAGTCTAATTAAATGTACTGAAGGATTCCTACATGAAAAATGCACCTATTTTACTTTACAAAAATTAACACATGGTAAATTAGTGAATTCATAAAAACAACAACAACAACAACTGTTTTTTTTTCATTTCTTCCAGTCATAAGCCCTGTGAAATTGCACACAGATAGACCAACTAGCAGAGTAGGCAAGTTTCTTCCAATTGGAAGAATTTATCTTCCGTAGTATTTTTCACTGTGGAGGAAACTTGTCAACCCTTCTAGTAGGTCAATCTGTATGCAATTTCACATAATTTCACAGGTCTCAAGACAGCAGACCAGCATTACTGTGATAACCTTTGCAGTGTTTAATTACATCACGAAGAATTGATTATGCCAACAATTTTTCTAATATCTTTTCTGATGATTCATCAGTAAATGGGTTCATGGAAACTAATGCAAACCCCTCCACGATATGAAAATTTTGGTATGTACTCAATACACTGAAAACCCTAAGGAAATTTAAGCTTACATGACATTATAAGGAGTTAATCTATAATACAACAAATTAAACTGTTCTCACTCACCACTTTACAAATATTTACCTTTCTGTTAGGACATACATTGGAGTATTTAAGGTTTTGATCAGGGCAAATTACAAGGATATAGAATCCTCTAACAAACACCAAGGGATTTGTAAAATGGAATAACGTGATTTTGATGAATTACACATGGGACAAACAAAAGGAAATTTCAATATTAGGTAAAAAAGACATTATAGGAATATTAAACTTTAACAAACTGACGTGTAACAAAATATAACAATTGGATTTACTTCCAAAAATTGAAATCCTGCCTATTCAATTTTGAAGAATCAGCAGAGAAAATTTTGATTGGAAGGAAATGCTTTCATGTTTTAGGAATATAGAGGAGATAAAGTCATACTAGGTAGTAAGGTCACTCAAAAGTATGCTCCTGACTGTGAGGTAAACATTGGAAAAGACACATGAAAAAAAATTATTTAATTTATTCTATTAAGTTTGCAAAGCTTCAATTGTTTAAGAAAAATACATAGGAATTTAAGTTTAAGCAATTGTTTAAGAAAAAATACATAGTAAATTAGTTTATCATCATCCACGTGGTCATACGCAGTTTGCAACTGCTTTTTTATAATAAAGTTTATACATTCAAAACAAAGATATGAAGTTTGTCAGTTAATTATATGCATTTTAAGAAAAGTCAAATAACTGAACATACAAATGTAAACTGAACAGCATTAATAAAACGTTTCCCCAGTATTTACAAGAAATTAGTGAGGAAATAAATTTCAAATTACAAAACTGTTAATCACAAACTGGTGGAAAGTTTTTCAAATCATATTTAATTAACTATGAGTTTTTGTTGTTGTTTTTTCTTTTTGTTTTGGTGGGGGGAGGTTAGGTCTCATCAACTATGAGTTAACAAGATAATATAAAAGGTAAAACCATTATATAAAATGCAATAACAATAAGTAATGTAAATATTGTTCTAAAATAACCATATGAGCTTCATTAAAAAGTTTAATTTAATTTTGATAGTAAAACATAATATACACAAACACTACTAGTAAAAAGGCTTAGTAATGAATTAAGAAAACAGGAATAATCCTACTTATTAAAATATCACAAGACAGAAAATTTGTAAATATTCATCAATCTGGCAGAAGAGTTGAAAAATGTTTTCTGTCAAAATATTGTGGATACTCAAATTGCATTGTTTTTTTCTTTTCTTTTTTTGTGTGCTATTTCCAAACAAAGTTACACAAAAAATTTGATAATAAGAGGGCTCACTTGAAAAGTTACTCCCTCAAAATCTTCACTTAATTTAAGATGACGTTTTTCAGAAAACATTGCCTTTACAATATACACCAACTCCAACTCAACACCAATTAGCAGCTACTTACTACTAATCAGCAAGACCAGAATCACATGAAAATAAATATTACAACATATCATATCAATTATAAGGTAATTTGCCTCAATTTGGACAAATATTAGTTCACAATATCTGGTCATTTAAATATGNTAAAAAAAAAAAAAAAAAAAAAAAAAAAAATCCTCAAAAGAAATAATTTAGAAATCAAAAAACGGAATCATTGGAGAATCCTCCTTGCGAAACTTGAGAGGAAAATGACATTTCCTGTATTTTATTTTTTGAGATAAGGTATAAGCAGAAAAAATATTTTCAGGTTATATGACGCAATATTAAATGCTGGAAATCTGTGTACAAAATTTCCTAAAATTTCAAAATACTTAATAGGAAGATACGCTGTAGAGAAAACTCTAATAAACGGTGTGATATAAAAGGAATAAAAGATAAATACACTTCAACATCACCTGAACATATGTCCCGAGAAAAGAAACTATATAACTAAAGCTAAATCTCTAAAAGAATTACTAAACAATCTTCAAGAACAAAAAATAAATTGTAACAAGATGAATTATTTTCACAAGCTATGAACATATTTAATAAATTATTTCAAAACAGCTCCAATCAATAAAGTATTCTGACATATTCAAAGTATCCTTCCAGCAACTAAAAGAAAACATCTGCTGCAAACCAAGCAAGGTCACGATAAATCATAATTATAATGTAAAGCAGTTATGTCATATGCTCATTTATTAACACAAATTTGTACACATGGTATATGGAAAAAGACTAAAGCACTTCCAAAAAATTACTCTATGTACTCAAGGTGCAAAGAAAAACTCACCGAAACATAGATGAACTCTAACAGGCACGGTTATCCGGTCAAATTTAATATTAAGTACGATCATGGGCTCTATCAAAACTGTGTAACAACCTACACAACACAAACATAAAATTTGTAATACTTGAATACACAAAACAATATCAAATACAACTTAAAATCAGCACTGAATCACTACATATATAAGCTTGAGTAATTATGAGGTAATGAAAACCCATAACTACCTATCACATAGGTCCAATTAATCAAAAAAATCGACAGTCAGGACTCAGAAAGAACGTCGAAATCAACAATATCGAGAAATCTAAAATGCTTAAACGTCAATAGTCAAACATTTATCAACACAAACATAATAATACAAATATGGAAGTCAAGTTATTGATCTCCATGAACTAATCACATAAGACACCTTGACGTACCCACCTTCACAAGGTTAACTTTCCTAGCAAATACATTTTGCCTAATTGACGTTCTGTGGCAGTTTCTGGTGGCACACAACAAACATCCATCCATTCACCCAGCATTCATCCTTTCACATCTCGATGATCCCGATTGTTATTACACACGGAGTTTCCATTAAGCGCATCTCTTATTCCGCGCAGTAGCAGTAGGACGGTAACGTTCGCTCATATATACTTTTGATCACGCGCGTTTTCGTCCAATTTGTAATTCTTTAATTCACGTGTTTACTTTGTTAATCCTATAACTTTTAGATGTTGTAGTAGATCATCAATGTGTTAGAAGTACATTTAGAAACATATTTAACTATTTATCTAAAGTCATTACTGTGAACACATAATGATTACATTGACCTGTCAAAATTTACTTCCACTTGACTGTTAATGGACACAAATTCCGAATTAAAATTATTGGATCCCATATTTATTCGTTCCTAATTTCAAGAATGATTGACTTAGTCTGTACAAAATTTTATTTTCCTAACTTTGAGTAATTTTAGACGTCTTATTTCACATGCATTTGCTTTGTTTCTGATTTTCAATTATTATTGAGATTTCTAATGTAAAAAAAGACATCGAATTGGCGATTTTGTAATACATATATTATCTTGCTCTTTGCCGAGTATCACTCCCAGACCGCAGACTGCTTGTCCCAGACTCCCCTTTTCACCCCGACAAGAGTAGAAACAGCAACGGTTGGCTTGTTTCTAGACCTCTTGATTTCAGAACCCCAGCCCAATTGGGGCTTCAAATTACGAAATGCAAAAAATTCCATTTTCTACACCCCCCTCCCCTTTCAACGCATCTGTAACGATCCCCCAATTACCTACCCCTTAATAATTTCGTAGTATAGCCCTTACTTATCCCTCCCATTAATGTTTCTTGAAAAAAACGCGTGAATAATTAAATGTCCGTTCCTTACTGCTCATTGCTCTCACTGAGCGGTTGAGTATATGAGGGGCTAAATTAGCGGGGACACATGGGGAATCAATCCCCTTTCCCGAAATTGAAAGAAAATGGTCCTTTCCAAATATTTGTATGCTTATTCACATAATACATATGTTTTTTATATATTATACTCATATACATGTGTGTGGGAGTTTTAAAGTTAACGTAAAATAGAAAATAAAAGTCACTCACATATCAGTTTTAGTTTCCAGCCTTCATCAGTCACGAAGAAAATGAACCGATTCTTACGTTGAGCGACCGTTGGAAAGGAAAGAAAAGTAGGGAGGAAATTTGAATTTGGAAGAATTTACTATTGTCTATTTAAACCGGGATGAACAGAGGCTCCTAGGAACAAAATGAATCGTAGTTCAGCACGTGTTTTCATCTATAGATTGGGAGTGTTTGGAAAGTCGTGTCGTTGCAACTGTGCTATCTTAGGGGGCAAATCAATTTCCACAAAAGTCATTGTAAAATTAAAATTTTTCAGTTTTGCAATTCTCTTGTCCATACTGAACTATATATATTTCAAATTTCACGACTCATTGACTATTTTTGGGAGATCGGGAAGGTTGACTTGGGTTAGGGGTAGTAAAGTCCTGATTGTTTCCTTGACCAGCCTTCCTATACTTTCCATCCTCGAACATTTGATGGAAGTTCTATTAAAAAAGTATTTTATATACAGCTGTTATCTCCTATCCTCTTCAACTCCTTGCTATGATACAGAATACAATCCAATACTCTACCAACTGAGCTATCAAAGAAATGGTGCACAATACAATTTATAAGATATTTAATGGCCAACTCTTGGGTATGCACTTCAACTACCTCATAGATGTCTTAGCATTTCAACTCTAGCTTTTGGCCAGAGACACAATATTGTGTATCACATGTTCCCAGCTCAAATCTCTTGGGAGTCAACACCATGGTCCAATTCTCTTGCTAGGCGGCTCCACGCATTCGCTATTCGGCGAACCCCGAGCAACTGCTCGCCGAATAGCGACTAGTGTGGATGGGTTGCTCGCTATTCGTCGCAACACAAATACCGGTGCTCTCCCTTTCCCGCAGCGTGTCGGTTTTTTGAGACACATCAAAGGAAGCCGAGCATAGGCGAATAATCGCGGGTGCCCTGTTCATGGTACTGTCCATATATTCGTGCTTTTAGGAACACCAAGGATAGCAAATATACGAGTATTACGATTTCAAGTTATTTCGAGTAAGTAATTGCAGAAAAAAAAACTAATAATTCGTAATTTTTCTCCTTATCGTACAAAGTAATAAGTGTTTTTAGAAGTGATAAAATAGAGAAATTTGAAGTAATACAGTAGTGATGAAGTAACCTTATTTATTATCCCCAACGTGGTCATACGCAGTTTGCAAGTGCTTTTTGGCAATAAAGTTTATTTGATGAGTGATTTAAACCAAAAATATTTTATTCACTTTATATTAAGCGTCTTTACATTGCTTTTATTATAGTTTGTTATAAATAATAAAAATGTAACATTTAAATGTAATGAATGATATTTCAATAAATAGAGAGGACTATTGTGGAGACACAATTTAAGATATTTATACAATATTGATTCTTTTAGAGTGGATAAAAATTAATGATTGTAAGGGTCTTAAAATTCGAGAAAACCAATTACTATAGCTATATCCATATGGAATAAAAACTAGGTGATTAATTATTTAATTTCACTGATTTTATTAAGATTAGATAAGATCCATTTACTTAACATTTCACAAAAGACAACTACATACGCAGCGGAATGTGTGATTACTTCAGATTCACTCTCCCTAACCTCTAATCACCAACACGAATATTCGTCGTTCCCAGAGCGAGCATGTGCTCGGCATATTACTTATGCCTGGATCAGTGTGCTCGCCAATAGGCGAATACTCGGGAAATCCGAGCAAGTCGCTGTCGCTCTGAGTTCGCCGAATAACGAATGTGTGGAGCCGTCTTAATTCCTTTACATGCCTTTCGATCTTTGATCAAAGTAGACTTTCCCAAACAATCAGGGAGTGAGAATGATTGCTTCAGTAACAAAACGACACTCAAAGTAAGCTTTACCTTTTTTGTACCTGCTGGTCCTCTGACGTAGCAATGCACAGAAAGCAGAGGAGAGAAGGATTTCGTTTGAGAGCATCAAACATTTAACTATCGGTACTTGACAATGCATCCCAACAGAAAAAAATAATTGAACTGACTTCTTAAGCATATGCTTCCGAATTGATTATCAAAAAAATACTTTTTACTTTTAATGTTTTGTGACACTTGACAGTTTATTTTGTTACTTACACCAAATATATGTTATTATAATTTCAAACCATTTGATTTCTATTCTAAAAATCAAAGATATATTTTTGAAGTACATGCTTAACAGGGTGGCAATTTTGCCTTGGACAAAATGCTATAAAAAGGCTAGTGACTGCTGGCTTCACAAGGAAAACTGATACTGTTCTTTCAAGAGTAGATTTCAGATAAGATATATATGGTATAAAATTACAAAAGAATTCAGTCAAGTATTGTAGTGAAATATATTCATTAATTTATTATCAGTAATTTACACTTTTATAAATTTGAAATTATAAATTTTTTAATATAATTCCATTTTTAGAATGTGAAAACAATTGTCAAATAATATTTTTATATACTCTCGGAACACATCTCACCGCTAGGAATCTCCAGACCTTCAAACAAGCCCTGGACAATAATACTTCTGCGAGACACCAAGCCTCCTCTCATTGATGTCAACAACAAATTAACAAATGTTCTATTATTAATTGTTATAATTCTACTTGATTATATCATGATTGATGATATTATTATGATACATACTTATTGCTGTACACTACTTTCATTGCGTGTAGATTCGGGCATTTTTCAGTCGTGACTGTTGCCTGTATATGTACAAACATACAAACAAACAAAACAACCAAGAGATGTCAGTGGATTCAACTGAATTTATATTTGTAGCTGCCTACAGAGGTAATGTTATCTATAAAGAAATCATTCACAAAAATATGATATTCTCAAGGAATTCCATACAACGATTCTCATAATAGAATGAAATACATAAAAAATTGTTTTAAGTTACATGGATTGCATTTTCCTGACAAAACGGCGAGTTAATTTCCTTCTTCGTTGAAGTTTGCAGCGAGATGAGGATTCACCTTGTGCTACCATTATCCACTTCAGACTAAAGTTTGTTCTAAACATTGAACTTTCCAGCAATTTCCTACCAAATATCCTTCTGCCCTGAAATGTGTTTAGATAGAAGAGCAGGCCTGATAACCACGTTTTGCTACCTAAATGAATGAAACCTAAAATTGTATGTGTTGTGTTGTTGTTCACAGATGAGGCAACACTCTCAAAGGGTGAAATAGGGAATGTATATATGTAGGTTGCATGAGAAAACCTTTTAAAAGAGAGATCAGGGGGAACTGAAATATGTTTTTCATAAGCGGGAACTCTCACAAGTAGGAAATGTGTTTTTCACAAAATTGAACCTCATTCGACATATTTATCAGGGTGGTTTCAAAAACATCACTTATTTTAATCATAATAAAAGATACTAAAGCTCAGTTAAGCAGATATGCAGAATTTCCCTGCTTTGTTCACGACACAGATGTTGGGTTAGATTTTGGGATTAATTGTATCTTACTACAATTAATGTCCATTATATAATCAAATCATAATAATTGAAGACTTACAATGTGATGACAACTTCAATATAAAGTCAAAATATAGTGAGCTTCAAATCACAAAATATACTGTTTGTTCGTTAAAGGTTTTAAGTCTTCAATTATTTACTTAATTTAATTCTATCTACTTTCTACATAACCTTGCCTAGTGTGGAAATTAACATACTTAAATTTTGCTCCACAGCTCACAGCATCACTCCACACTTCTCAGCTTCTCCATGTATATTTAAGTTATCCTCAAAAGAAAATCTTTTTCACATAGATATCATATTACTTCCAAAAATTAAAAAAAATTAAAAATAGAAAATTAAGTCTGCCTTGATTAAACAAGATGGACAGTAAGGTACCAATAATACATTCAAGCAAACACTTGTTTCGGGAAAATTTTCAAGCAGAAATATAAAATATGTCACCATGATAAAATGTAAGTTAACAAGTTTTCAATCACAGCAGTCACATGACTAACAACTTAAATCCCTTTGCAGTAGTATAATTAGAAAAGCTACACTAGTACAGCCCATCCCTCCATATCAGATGAAACCGTGTTTTCATAGCTTTTCTGTGTACTAAGACAGCTTTTCTAAAAATATGTCCCATGGCTCTGGGTAAAGTTCAGTAGTGCTGATGCAGATGCTACACAGATGGCAAAGTTGATGCATTTGTGCAGCATCCCTTGATACATTCTCAGAAATTTTGTGAAAAATTACCTTGTCTCTTACACTGGGGTTGGAATTTATTGTGGGAGATATATGTTTTGTCCCCTATAAGCTAGAATCTGTCATAAATGACAATCTAATGTTCAGAAAATAAATGCACTGTTTCCATACACTAGTCCTCAGTAACTCTGATATTATCCACTTCTAGTGTTCTGCTGAAATCGGAGTCTCATTGAAGACATCAGGAAAAGAGTTGCCAATAACCCTCTTCTCTCTTGGGTACGTAGCTCACTCAAAACATCTCAATAAAGGTTGCACTCCCTAGCAACCCAGCACCTCCCCTAAAATGTGGTTCAGAAGAACAGCAGGTCTCAATCTCACCGTATGAAATATAAGTCCCAAATAAAATGATAAATGATTGAATAAAACTATCCATATCATTTAATGCTATTAGAACAGATATAATACATATCACTATGAACAGTCCTAAATCAAAGAAGTGAAAAATTTACCTCTCATAGTAAACAAGCCAACAGAAACAACGTGAAACTGATTAAGGTAAGGGAAATATGATGACTTCTAGAGCAAAGCCAAAAATACAGATGGCAGGTCTACACTTTCCAAGGATAAACAGGTCATTGAAGAAATAATTTTTAAAAATTAACAGGAATGCTTAGGAATAATTATTATTCCAACTGCATACAACACTACATATGCAATTAACACCCAGTCACTATTCACAGTCTTAAACAGCAAATTATGTAGCACGTCTGCTCTTGGATGATTTATATCCTTCCCTAGAGTCTGTTGTCTTAGAATTAGCACGCAGAACATCCCCAGGACTGGGATATGGTCGCATTTGGTATAGCGGGCCTGCAGCTGTAGTGTCAGCTCCAGTCTTGGCTTCATTTTTCCTTTCAAGTCCAGTTGACCATGTTCCTCTGAGAAAAAGATGGTGTAAATAAAGAAACCCATTAAACAATGACATTTTTAAGATGAATTAAAATTAAAGGAACATACAATAAAAATTCAACAAATTCACATCGTTTAGTAATAGAAATTAACTGAGATGTATTTGTACTAAATTATACCAGTAACTTGAGCACATAAGCTGGTTACTTCTTTTGTTGTAACACTTATACAGCATAAAAAGTGCACACAACTAAACTACACAGCATTTCCCAGGACATGGTAATAAAAGTTGGAGTGAAAGAAGGGTTCTAGAGGCTGATTTTCTATCAGATGGAAGAAAAATGTATGCAAAACCTATGTTCTTACTCAAACAGTGGACTATATTAGTTTTATTATTTTCATTTTCTTGTTTTTTGTTTTCCTCAGCATTGTTGCTCGTAAAAGACTAAGTACACACTAAGAGTCAAGCATGTCAATTTATCATCATACTAATACATAAAAATAAGAATTCGTTTGTATATTTGATGCTTATGATCATCATGATATGAAACAGAATCATTCAACTTAAAATATAGGCTACGTTAAAATTTGATACATTGTACAACATATTATTTATCAACAAATTAAAGAAATATTAAAGACCTCTCGTAGTTAGCCTATTTTCTAAATTCAGAAATTAAGCAAAGTTTTAGAAATTTATTAAAGATCCTATCTTAATCATATCATACTAATATAGAAATAAAAATATGTTTATATGATTATTACCTATGGTTGTGAAAACTAAAAGAGCTATTGAGTTTGGGTTTTGAGTAAAATTATTTCTACAATACAAGAATTATTACAATCAATTGATATAAAAATAAATTTTTCAGTAAATTAAGTATTCATTTACACATTTATATTATACAATAGTCAGGAAAAATCAGCTAGTTGTAGTTATTATTATAATCATCGTCATGATCCAGTAATACTATCCTAATTACTTTAAAATCATTAGAATTCAAAACCTTCCTATAAAAAAGTCAAGCTGCCTGATACTGCCTCTAAATGTTAAAAAGTAGAATATGATTACCAAATACAAAATGGTTCAATGAAAAACAAAAGTAATAATTCCATTCAGATAGTTATTCCACAAATTTTGTACGATGAAAAAGACGTAAAATTTACCTTGGTGTATCAGAATATGCAGCAGGATCCATTGGGTCCAGAGCACCATCTGTGTTTCCCTTCCATCCTTTTCCTCGATCTCTGTGACGGTCTTCATTTTTTCTTTCACCATCACGTTTCCTCTCTCTGTCATCTTTTGATCTTGATGGTTTCCCTTCATCATCATCATCGCTATCCTGATTACAGAATAAATGGCAATAATGAAAATTCAATCAAGAAACTATAGATAAAGAGATAAAAACAACACTCACTCTTTTGCGAAGCTTAGATTTTGAACGATCACTTCCTTCTCTCCTCCTGTCATCATCGCGCCAATCCCTTCGATCATCATCCCTACTACGTTTCTCTGAGTCACGCTTCCTATCTTTTTCATCTTTGTGTCTTTCTGGCCTCTCAACACCAACCTCCTAAAAATTTACAGAAGGTTAAATATAAAATCACAACACTTGTTTTGAAACTAACGATGATATAGATAGTTTCAAGACAAAGCACTGAGATCTCCTTTTTTATTATGTGCACAAGAGACTTTTAATCCACTGACATGAAAATAATGACTTGACTTGGTATTTATATCCTTTTACCCTGGAGGGTCGGATATGATGGGATGTGGCCTTCAATCTGAGTGGCTGGGGAATGTCAAGAGTAAATGATGAATGAATGGTATGGTGGAATAAAAAGCATGTAAAACGGGAGTGCCTCACGAGAACCTGCCGCAAACCTGCTTGTCCACCATTACACTAAGTACATGAATCAGACAGGATTTGAACCAGCATCACCAGACGTAGAAGACAAGTGGTGGAACACTGCACCAAAGATTGTTCCATTAAAGTAATATTAAAAAATATTATTTTTTGGAAGTTCTAAAATGTTTATATTTATGTTAGAAGTTCTTATAATACATATGTTATAAAATTATAATATATAATATGTATGTTAGAAGTGAAAAAATGTGTAAGTAAATGATAAATCATAATAACAAGTGTTTAATTAGAAAACAATATTTAATAACTCCATCTACAAACCCACAGTCAGGTTAAAGAAGAAAAATTGTTTTTCATACCCCTTCCTCTACCTCCCTAATCAGTGGCGGCGATTGGGATTCAAAGGAGGGGGGAGGGGGGAAGAGAGAGAGTGTGTGTGTGAGGGAAAATATTGACAATTTTCATTGACATGATTTAAATAATGAAATAAATCAAAGGAAAGACAATGGGTGATTACCACATGAAGGATGGTGTAATTTTTTTTATAATTACCAGTTTTAGACGGTTAAAATGAAATTTTTATCTTTTCTTAATATTCCCCTAATCACTGCCTCTGTCCCTACTTGACTGCTTATGAAGTATAAATATTTTCAGATGGAATTAATTTATGAGATTAAAAGGACTATGTTTTTCAACAATTTTACCATTTTATCTAGCATCCACTGGAATATTTCTGGAAATATGTATAAGTATGTTCATACCATACTTCTCCATCTTCCTTCTTCATGTAAGGATCACTTATCTATGTCAAAATGGTTTATGGTCCACCACATTGTTTTCCCCATTTAAAAGTATCTGTTAATAAATGTTGGGAACATATTGCCCCTTAATTAGTGACAAGCCCAGCTTCACACAGGAAGTTTTGTTGGTGTGACACAGTTTACCTCTGTGGTAATTCAGAGTAGACAAAAATAGAACACACACAAAGCAAAACAGTGATATTGTCTTTATTAGATTGAGATATTTGGGAAAAATTTAAAACAAGATTCTCACTGATTCACCTATTCAAAATTGGAATTTTGAAAAACTCTCTAACAACACATCCCATCAAAATTTCTAAATACTATCTTCAATATTTCTCTCCCAGTTTTCATGACTGTGCCATTCACTATACATACTTTCAGCCATTTAAAATAAAATTATAAAAAACTTTAAAAATTGAATTTTAGATATGATTTAACAATTTTAACACACAAAAATAGAAATGACACCTCGATTAGTTTGTAAAATACAGCATAAGTATATACCATGGCATTGCAGCTAACAAAAAATACCAGAAAATATTTCTACAACTAGGTAGTCAAATATCAACTTTGTAATTCAACTCTTTCTCACAAAAATGTAGGAGTTTGAAATTCTCAACATATTGTATTATGTAAAGTGTAAAATGCGATTCACATTAATTGCATTTTCTTTCTTTTTTATAACTAATGTTTATTCTAAGAGAACTGAAGGACTAAGACCATAGATTACTAGTGGCTCATGGAACTGTTTAAAACAAGCTGGTTTAAAGCATTCCAAATGTCAATTTCATAACCAATAAAATGAGTAATTAATAATAATTTTTGACGTATAGTTTTGAACAGTCTCCTCTCTCATCAATTTAAAGATGAAAAATTCACTAAAAACCAGGAAAAGATAGGTGGATGAAACCCATTCAAGTAATTCTTACAAAAATATTAATTATGTTATAAAATAATTAGAGAAAACAGAAAATTACCTCAGTATTGTCATCTCCATCACTGCCTTTATCGTTATCTGCATTTGTTTTTTCCTTTGGAGGCAAAACTGTTTGTCTCAGTGTATGAGCAGGTTCTGAAACAAGTGCTCGGGGATGTAGGGGTGGCAGCCAAGAAACATAATCACTTTCATAGTCCCAATAATAATGTCTCCCACTGTAAAAGAACGTTAACTATATCAGACAAGACAATTTGTAATACTAATGTTAATATATCACTATCTACCTAATAAAATCAAGGTGTTTTAGTCCCACAAACTTAAAAAGAACTCCAACACCATCTCACTGAAAACAAAGATCCCAAAGGCTAATGCGAGTTGTGTGCAGCATTCTTTTCATTGATATAGAGAGACTCAACACTTGCTATTTCAACTCCTGACTTCGGAACTAACTATAACTTATCTAACGTCCATGCAATTTGGAATTCCTTGAAACTGAGCTACATAACTACTCATTCAAATCTGGCAACAGATGGGTGAAACTACCAACCAATAACCGATCAACTTGCTCTTACCGAAGCGTTTGAAATTTTGGTACTATACATTCTTGTAATTTAATTTCAACAGCACGGATTTACAATTGATAGATAAGCCTTCACAAATCTCATCCTACTTCAAAATTATATTACCTCTGCTTTTACCACACAAAACAGAGTAGATAGTATTCTCCCTGTGAAGGTCATTGACAGAATTCATCACAACCTGTTATTGAGAAAACTAGAAGAGCCCTTTAAAGGCACAGAATTATACTTCATTCAACAAGTCTTAAAACATTAGCTCAGTTCTACTCATTTTGTAGAACATACTAATACATTATGAAATAGCACGAGACAGTTGAAATGGCTATGAAGTTACCCGACAGGACATGGTTATAAGTAAGATACGTAAGTGCTTACGTACTCATGAATATTCCTTTATTGTCCATAGTTCCCCAGAACACCCAATAAGCCCCTTTTTCATTATAACTTTTCTTAAATACATCAGCAAAGTCATTTCCACAAAATACTTCACATTTGAGAACAAGATATTACAGGAAATAACCTCTTCAGAGCAGCAGTATCCAAACAGTCCAAGGATCACTACTAGTACACAAGAAAATGTTGGTCCATGAGAAAAATTATTCCTCTTTTTTGAAAAAAATATTAGTGTCTGTGGGATGTAAAATGACGAATTTAGTAGCCCATGAGGACCAAAAGAAGATAGAGCAGCTGCTTTCTTTAGAAGACTGTATACAAAAACTCTTGATGTAGGCATTAGTGTGGTAAAACACAACAGATTTGAACATTAACAAGAGTTAACATAATCTAGAGCTCTCAACCCTCATGTTTATAACAAGTCTTCACCACACTAATCAAAGTAGAGACAATAAATTTAAAAACCTTTATGTGATAATGTCACCAAATCTCAACCTTGGGAACACAACTCATACAAATAATAATATAAATTGCCTCATGGATTTCCTACTCAGGACATCGGGAGACTTCCCATCTTCATCCCAAGACTTCCAACGGTTACAGTTTTCAAAACTTGTATACATACAGTCTTCAGGAACAACTGAGTGTTATAGAGTCCCTATCAACTAATGACTTGACCATCAAGACTCAACGGACTTATTGCACTGTAGCTTTGTCACCAATATCTTGAGGTTCCCACTGAGGGTCCCATTTCATAGCTTGAGGATCTACTACCACCTTCTGCTTTTACACAAACAGGAAAATGGTGCATGGACTCCTCATTTTTCAATGTAGTTGATTTTCACATCCTGTCAAGTACTCGCTACCAAGAGAAATTTTAGTTAGCAAGTTTGTCCACCTGTCTACAGTTACAACAGTCATACCTCCATGCCTTCATGCCTCCTGAGTGGGGGAACAAGGAGTCCAACTGTGTTGAATTCTACGGGTTCAGGTTTGTCATTATCAACAAGGATCTTTCCCCAAAACTTCTGACAGCTTCCTTATGATTGTAAGGAAATATTTATAACAATTGTTATATATTTTTAATTTTCTCAATGGTTTTACTATAATGAGCATTACAAACTACTTTAAAAGTAACATTCATAATTTTCATATGTGTGATCTCTATGACCTAGATGCTTTTTGCCTTTAGTTAACCACCTTTTCAACAGTTTATTCCGGGTCATTAGAGTAATTTTAAGAGTTAAGTTGAAGACAGGAGAGAACAGCAATAATAACAAAAAAAAAAGAAGAAATAACAAAAATATTTAATTGCTTATTTATTAGAATGATATTTTTTTCTTACTTTCACCAACAAGTTATTTCAGATAACCATTTAAATATTTATAATAACAATATTCAATGAAACAGGGAAATTTTAGTGTAAAAGCTTCCATAATTAACACAAATGTACGCAATACATATGATTGAAAAAAAGTTATCTCCTCCAACTAAATAAACATTAAATATTATCTTACTATTAATGGGAAAAATAATTTTATAGACTTATATTCAAAATGCATACAATACCTACATTATCCAATTTTTTTACCTACAATACACTATTACATAACAGGAAACTTACCATGAAATATATTACATTTGTCTAAATTTATTCTTCAACTAATGTTAAAATGTCTAAACAATATTTACCTCCCAGGATCGTACACTTCCATCCATGTGATTGGTAGGGGATATTTTTGTAACATTTTTTGTTTCAGTTTCAAATACTTAGGATCAGCATCTGCATGTCCTGCACCCCACTTCTCTTTGCAAAAATTTGAACAAATGTGGTACATATTTGATTTGTTTGGGCAGCCAGGGTATCCCTACACAGAGAAATCAAATGCAAATATATTTACACACATATCAAGTAGAAAAAAAAGAATAACAGTATATGTGAAAAATGAAAATATTACTAAAATGAATAATATTAACTGATAATGTACTCAAATTAACTGAATAATACTAACACCAAATAATATTAGTGTGTAACAATCATACAAGTATACAGAAAATAATTTTTCGGTCATATAAAATAATAATAATAGTAATAATACCATAATAAATGTCAATCAATAAAGAAATACTCTAGAAACCAAGAGCCATTGCAAACGTGCAGATTAAGGAGGCATTAGAATCACTTCAAAAATGGAACTTAACGGGGAAAAAAAGAATGATGGAAAACTTAAAAATTACCAAAGCTCTCAATTCTGTCTCCTCACTCCCCTCAACATTTTCAGATCCATCGGCTGAACTTCCCTTCCTTGGGACATCGTAATCCTCTGCAATGACTTCTTCTTCAACTGGAGGTGTTGCTTCTGAATTCTTGTCTACAAATAGAAAGAAAAGTAAGCAACTCTTATGCTAAAAAGCTACTAGCAGAATACTGAACTTACTAACCTGCATCCTCCCCATGTATAATACCCCTTTTCGCCAAACGATACCGTAAAAATTGAGGAAGAGGCATGTTTTCATACAGTTTAATAATATCTAATAAATTTAGTTTTTCACCATTAGTTTCATTTGAAACATGATATATTGTCCTTTTGGGTCAACTATAACCTCTTCTTCAGTGACATCAAAACGTTAATAAAGAAATGACCGCAAACATAGAAATTAGTCACAATGAAAACAGCATCACGAACAGTAGAGGAACGAAGGTGGATTAGATTCCACAGCGAAACGAATTAAAAATCTTGTGCGACCCCACATTTGTTTACTTAACATATACATACAAGTTGCATACAAGCACCACGAAACAATACTTATGTTAATTCCGTGCGACTATTCCTAGAGGACAGAGTTTGCACTACTCTAACAACGACAACTTAACGACTGCAACTTTCTCCCAATTCCGTGTCGGCTGTTTCTTCTGACTACTCGTAGTGGAATAATGGGCTCTAATGACCTTTGATGTTGACGAGCCCTAAAGCCCCACGAAAAAAAAACAAAAACGTAGTGGAATAAAACAGTGTGCCATTGCATATCCGAAGATTATATAGATTACCTTCTATGGTCTGTTTTGCACATCGGGGTGGAGGGTCGTTGGCTATTAAATGAAACGCAAGACATTTTTTGAAAGAGAAGTTAAATGTGTTGTAGAGAAAAATATTGTTATGAAATATGTATGAGAGAGTCGTAGGCGTGAAGCGATATCCTAATACGCCCGCTCTGAAAAATGACTTGAATATGATTGACTTGCACTGCTCATGCTCGAGACGGACACATCTTGTCTTATTCCACTACGGCCACCGCCAGACAAAATTCATGACACCTGGTGGCGAGAGACTAAATTAACGTTTTCCGGGCAAGCTGGTCTTCGCGCTCTCTTGTACATCACAATCGGGAAGAGAAGTGAGAGCTATTTGGTCGTTCGTTAGTGATGATAGTCAGACCAGGCAATGGGGAATGGACCCAATGATAAAGCTGAACAAATTTTAAGAAGATAGGGTTTAGTTTTGTCGTGTAAAATACGAAAATCTAAGACCCACATCCTCTGAAGGATCGTAGAGATAGTTAATTTTTTTCAATAAGCCCTCTAAGTACGAAATTTGCTATTTTTCAAGTGCGTTAACCTTATTTCAGCAAATGGATTGCTTACGCATTCATTTTCTTTGTGTTAAATGAATCAGAACTTAAAATAATTATTTATTTATTGTGGTCACGCTATATTTTTTAGCTTCCATGATACTGAGGACAAAATATATTAACGTGTTAGCTAAGATACTTCTCTTTGGCGGGCCGGCCGGTCTACGAGACCGGTGTTGTCAAACTTTAGACTCCGGCCTGGTAATTATAGAAGGCCATGAAAAAACAGAACTGTGGTTTCTGAGTTTATTGCAAAGAGCAATTATTTTTATTTTACTGTATTAAAATGTAGGCCTTGTAATAACAAAAATAGCGATATAACAATGCACGCTGTACGTTAATTTGTTGCTGAGCTACGTTTAATAAGTTTTTCCAGATATTTTTTGTTAATAATCGTCAGAGTACACCAAAAATGGTTCCAATGTCCTAAGCCAACGTGGTAATTATTTGGAAGACTCCATAGTTTACCCCCTCTTAATTTGCGTAGGATCGAGTGATGATAACATTCTTGTTTTTAATGTCAAAAACGGATATTTTTACTATACTAAGCAACGTAAGCAGGATCACTCTTATTTGAGTCTCATTGCTTGTATACGCTCCGTGGTACTAGTCAGAAAGCCCTCTCCTCTCAAGAAGTACACATTGTCTACGCGTGACAAGAAACAAACCCGAGAGGTTCAATACCTGCAGAATAGTGAAAATACAATCAATTCAAGTGAAACGACGGATTCTACTTCTGAAGGAGTGTAGAAAATAAAAATAAATATTTAAATAATTTCCAACGAACCGTTGGTAGTATCAGAGACCAGTCTTTTTGTGTTATTTTTGAATTTTAAAATTGATGAAAGTTTGACTTCTTTGGTCGATTAGTAAAAATTCCGCAGAGTTCCATCTAAGAGACTAATCTATTGAAAGTTGTAGATAAAAGTGTTAGCTAGCAACTGAAATAAATTTCAGCTGCAGGGAGAGCTTGAACAAAATTTGTTTTAAAATTGAGTAAGCGACCTAAAATTAGTGACAAGGTATTTTTTCGAGACGAGGATTACGAATCCGTTATTCAATTAACAAGTACGAAGCCGACTACTGGCGTCCAATAACTCCGCATCCACCAATTCAAGCACAATTTCTTCAGAACTGGTGTCGTGCGGATGTGATGAGTCCACGTGGGAAGCACCGCGCACGATTCACTTTTCAGCTACTGCGTCTGTACTGGCAGCTACTACGCATTGCGTTGCAAAATATTGATTACATATAATTTCATATATTTGTGGAAGAATGTATATGTATCTCCACAGTATACGATTGTTATATTTCCCATAATTCTATGGGAGACTGATTTATCTTAAATGAGCAAGAAAAATACTTATAACTTTAACAAGTATTTATTTGGATTTAAGTAATAACACATTGTCGCGACAGCGGTCTGCTGCCGCGACTGTCCAAAAGAGAACTGTCCTCTCACACTCTCTAACCAAAATTACCGTCCCTGACTACCGTGGTGGAAAACCGCCCTTACACCAACACCCAAACACACATGTAAACTCGACCACCCGCGTAGAATTCTTTCTCACGGGTCGGTTAGAAAGCTATTCGTTCTCGCACTCTAATAAACACAGGCGACTCAAGACACACGGCCACAACCCCCCTTGCGGGAGTCTTCAGGGTGTAATACAAACATTTCTACAAATCGGCCATCCTGATGAGTCACTGACCTTAGTGACCTAAGAAGTCAAACACAATTTTAAATCATACAACTTTCTCAAAAGAATGCTACATGCTGTAAACGTACTGCACTAAATACAAAAAATACATTATTACAAAAAAGTAATATTGTTTTCTTAGAATAACAAGTTAAACATCAGTAAACATCCTTACATTCTGAATTGTACACACAATTCAACTACATGATTAAATAAAACAAAACTTTCTCACAATAATTTTTTTTGAGATTTTTTAATAACTACCAACTGTTTCGGCACACATAATTCCATCCAGCTAGGAATAAAGTTTTCCCTAAGTGAGGCTAGATGTTTTCTTAGCACTTGCCGCGAGGCTACGCCTGGCATTCCTCTCACCCCCGAAATGCAGGCTGCGCTGGCTGGCTTTTGTTCTGCGAAACACCTTTCACCCAAATGTGCACATTTCCTGCATCATTCATTTCGTAAAATCTGCAAGTATTAGCATGGAGCCCCATCAGATGGCCGTAAGATAGCGCCACCAAACGGCCAACATTTCACTTCTAGTACCTTCCTGAGCTGTTTTCAGCCTAGCATCCCTCTCTCATTCGTCACCAAGCGCCCATCCGAATCAGGCGCGCTCTCAATTCTCACCCGCGCTCGCTCCAAAAAGTCGGACGCGGTCTCAGTTGGCTCCCACGAGTCCATTCATACAGCCACCCGATTTCAAATCGGTTCTTTCAATCCATAAGTTTGATCATTTGGCTATGTGCATTTAATTTGCTATTCGTGTTACTATATAGCGAAGAACATCATCATATTGTGAAACTATCTCTAGAAGCACGTTCACAATTTGCCGCACGCGACCGAGATTTGTTCACATTGTACACTTCTATTCGTGTGCGCATAGGCCGCACACCATTGTGCTTCAATTCGCGCCCGCCAATTTAGCGTGTGCGTCAGTACATTCCCTTGCGAGTGCGTATCCAGGCACTTCAAGACCTCGAGCTGCAGGCTGAAGACAACACCAGCTGGACTCTCAAACTGAGTATTACCCTTTCAGTTATTAACGTACTGTGGTTGGTGATAGTCCAAGTATTGAACATGTGTGGGTGGTCATGATTGAACTAAGAACTGCTCCTATAGAACTTGTATGTATTCATGAAATACGTAATGTTGTACAGATCAATCGGCACTATTAGTATAAGGATTCGCTTTCACTCTAATCATAAGTCTTGTTGACTCTTAGATGTCTGTTCACTTGAGTAAGCAGCAGTTTTATATAACACCAAAATACCCAAGTAGTCTGTAAATAGATTGATCGGTGTGCCAATTGTGTAATCATCTAGAAGGGTTATTAAGTTAGTGATATTTAGATTCATATTTCACCCTTCCATTTCATCTACTTTGATTGCTCAATTGCTCCTCTAGTTTTTGTATGTTTAGTTTAATAATTCAATGTTTATTTTATTCATTACATATCATGTTGTGACGAGATTCAGGTCAGTAAATTTATGAGACTTAATTTTTGGTATTTTTCTTTAATTTACCTTCCTCACATTGCTTCCTCGGAAGCTGGTCCTCCGTCGTCACATATCTGTTGTGTTCCGTGGCATCTGCCAGAGGGTTTTCCACTGTATATTCAATTCAACCACGTCGCCGCGGAACACCAACTATAATTAGGGTTTGGTAAAATACTTCATGTAGTAGTGACATTGGGACTCGAATGTTCACCAACCCATAGCACTTATACCTATCTCTACCATTAACGTTTGTTACTTTATATGGTCCAAAGAATTTAGGAAGTAACTTCAACCCAGACCCAAACTGCGTTCTTTGAGTTGTCACTACTTTATATTCATGCGCTTTCTTTCTTCTTTTATCATAAGTATTCTTATTTTCAGTTTAGATTTTCTGAATGTTGCTTTTAGCTTCTTACCCAATAAAATTATTTTGGTCTTGAAACTCGTCTTCGAGTTTCACCGAATCAGAAGGTCTCTGATCGCAATATCCTCCGTACACCTCATCTTCACACCTGTCATGAGTTAAAATGGGGTCCACTTTGTGCTTGGGCTTATTGCGCATTTGAGAATTTTCTGCAATCTGGAAACATATTTATACCATTTCGTGACATCATGTAGTGTAAGTTTGATTAACACAGAAATAAGAGTGCGATGTATTCTCTCAACTTGTCCATTTCCTCGAGGAACGCCTGTAGCAATTCTCCTCAGTGCAATAATCGTTAAATAACTTTGATATGAATGCTGATCCTCTGTCAGTTATTATTCTGGAAGGATTCCCAAAAGCTTTTGTTGAAATTATAGCTTCTCTGGAGAATCTTCGGCAGATACAGATGCGGATGGCAAAGGGCCAATAAAATCAACAAGGTAAGTACACAGAGGTACATCCTCCTTTGAAATGGGATTTAACAACCCTTCTTTCTTTCCACATTTCCGGTTAGCCTGTATACAACAAGGTGCACAGTTAGTAATTATTCTCTGCACCGATTTGCTCAAGTTGGAAATAAAAAATTCTCTGCGAACAATTTCTTCTGTTTTAACAGTAGAGAAATGATATTTCTCGTGAGTTAATTTATTCACTTCAAGTTCCATATCTCTTGGTACTACCAAATGTTCTCTGCCATTAATATACTTGTAAATAATATCATTTCTAACAAAGTATTCTTTATAATCATGATATATTTTCTTGGATATACACTTCTCTAATGACACGAAGACATTCATCTTCCATCTGAGCTTTTCTGAGTCTTGCTGTCAAAGTATCACTTTCCACAATCATAACAGGATTCCTACTTAATGCGTCGACGTGTTGCATTCTCTGACCTGATTTATGAACGATTCCATAATCATACTCCTCTAACATTAAGGCCAATTTAGCAATTCTAGTAGCGAGATCTTTTTTACCGATTGTTTTCTGAAACGCTGAACAGTCTGTTACTTTCAAATATGCTACCAAGCAAATACACACGAAGTTTTGTCAATGTTTCAACGATGGCCAGTACTTCAAGTTCATAGCTAGTAAATCTTTCTTGAGCTAGTGTAGCCTTCTTTGTCATGTAATGATCAGGATGCAGTTTACCATCTTCAGATTCTTGCAGAAGAACTGCATCATAACCGTGTTTGCTTGCATCTGCATGAAGTTACGTTTTTCTCCCTCGTTTAAAAATACTTAATACTGGGCTTTCAGACAACAAATTTTTAAGTTGTTCGAACGATTCTTCCTGTTCATGACTCCACACAAATCTTTCCTTAATAAGTCACTTAAAGGCTTAGCAATGTTAGAGTAATTAGGAATAAACTATATAAAATATCCTGTGAGACCCAAAAAACTCTGAATTTGTTTTACATTTTCTGCGAGTGGGAACTTATTCATCGCCAATGTTTTTTCAGTCGAAAGACGAATATAACCGTTCTCCAAGACATCACCTAAGAATTCCACTTTTCTTTTCAAGAACTGACATATCTTCATTTTTATTTCTAATCAATATTTGGAGGCTTCTTCCAGTTCAGTCTCTAATTTTCTCAACCCTTCTTCTTCATGGACTGATGGGACAATGAGGTCGTCCAAATAACATACCACGACACACTTTCTCAACAGATCTTTAAAAACACTATATACGTATCTTTGAAAGACACTAGGACTAGAACTAAGTCCAAAAGGCACTTTATTAAATTCAAATTGACCATCTGGTGTTAAAAAAGAGATATATTTTCTACCGTCTTAATCTACAGTTACGTGAAAAAATCCATTCTTTTAGTCCAATGTAGTGCATACTTTAGCTTCTTGTAGTTCATCTAAAACATCATATATTAAAGGAAGAGGAAACCTCTCTTTAATAAGTTTCCGATTCAGTTTACAAGAATCCACACACAATTCCGTTGAAGATTCTTTCTTTTTTACTGAAACTATGGGACTGGCATAGTCGGAATTGCTAGGTCTTATGATCTCCTGATCTAACCACTCATTTATTTGCTTGTCTACTTCTTGCTTCTCAGAATACTACAGACGCCTTGCTCTTTGATATAGTGGTGTGTCATCGCTTAAAATAATCTTCATTGTAACATCCGTTGTTTCCGTTTTCTTTGGTTTGTACGTTGAAATCATTTTTCTGAGCCTTAATTTTACATGTTCATCACGAATGTGCTCAATATCCATCTCAACATCTTCACTAACATGTGATATTAGCATGCGTCAATATTCTTTTTCGTTTTGCAAACTTTGATTACATTGTTACTGAATATTTTAAAAACATTGCTTCAATATATCTCTCCCGATAATAGCTTGAAAATGAAGGTTGGAAGTAGATACCACATGCCTGGTTAACACAAAAAATTATATTCAATGTATATTTCTTTACTAAAAGATCCTTTCGTCCAAATCGTTGATGACCCAATTCCAGACAGAATCAGAGGTCCTCCAACCAACTTCGGAAGTCTGCGGTCCCTCATATAAACGTCTTCACTTAGGACGCAGACCGAGCTACCTGTGTCAACAACAGCTGAGAAAGCGAAGTCATTTATTGCTATTTCCGTGGTGGGAAACTCTCGCCACTAACTTCAACGGTTTGTGTTATATCTATGTGAGCGTCACTTTCCCCACTCTCGTATTCTCCAGAGGTAATTTACTAGGAATATTTTCAATAAACCTAGGACAACATGCTCTCACGTTCGCGAAACATCGAACCAAATTCCGATTTTCGAATCTGCCACGTTGCCTATTTTCACTCATACCATTTGCGACAACATCATTGTTTACATTCCTGGTTTTATTACAGTTTACAATACTAGTTTTCGTAAAATTCTCCCGAGAATTTTGAGAATACTGTTTAAGTATTTTAACACTTTTTTAGTCATCAAGTTTCTCTAATAGTTCCACTGGCGATATAATACTGTTCCATTCAACGACATAATAATCTCTAAAGTCCACCGGAGGACGTTTTCTAATTTAATCAGAAATCACTAAATCCCCCAAATGTTCGACAATAGTGGTTTTCAAAGTTGATACCCGCCCTACAAAATATGTTCGTAAAAGTTTCTCCAACTACTAGCCTGACTCTTCTGATGAGCGGTAAAGAGTTGTCTAGAATTCTCCGGAGTCAATTTAAACTTTTTCAGTTGCAATTCTTTAACGTACACATAACTTCTAGCTTAATTCTTTTCTGGTTATCGTGCTATCAGTTGGGTTATTTCGAAAGAGAGGAGTTTCAGAAAGTAGGAAACCCACTCATCTTGCGGTAGTAAAACACGTCGGGCTTGACGTTCGAACAGTTCCAAATAAAGACTAATATCTTCTTTTTTATCAAATTTTCGCTGAACTCTTTGCCAGGCTTTGAAACACTATCAAGTGACATTCTTTCATTTCTTCTACTCTCAGCTTCAATTCGAAGCTTTTGTAGCTCTTGTATTAGTAGCTTTTGCATTTTGTTGTTGTCTGCTATTCTTTTCTCCTCACGTAAAACTCGAGTCTCAATCAATACCGTTTCCCTCTTTATTGTGTCCATAAAAAATTTAACTTTACAATTAAACAAAAATTTAGAAGTCCTACATCAAATACAGGGAAAAACAAAATATACAAAAACAAAACGAAAAAAATCACACGCTCTCCCTTGACACTTTCACTAAGACATACAAAACAAACGGCGAACAAGTGTTCAGAATACGAGGATGGATGTCCCAACCAACTGCAAGCGGGACTGTTGCCTTCCTATGAACGGGTGTTCACTATACCAGGATGGATGCCTCAAACGGGATGCTTTGTCTTCTTAGTGAACGGGTGTTCACTACAAATTGCAGGATGCCACTTAATTCAACTCGGACGATGTAACTTCACATCCCGGCTGATCTCCCATAATTTTGTGGAAGAATTTATATGTATTTCCACAATATACGATTGTTAAACTTCCTATAATTCTGTGGGAGACCGATTTATCTGAAATGAGCAAGAGAAGCACTTACTACATTAAAATGCATTTATTTGGATTTAAGTAATACAACATTGTCGCGACAGCTGCCGCAACCGTCCAAAAGAGAACAATGCTCTCACACTCCCTAAACAGAACTGTTGTCTCCGACCGCAGAGGTGGCCAGCCGCCGTTATACCAACACATACACACATATGTAAACTGGAACGAATTATTTCTCGCGGGTCAGTCAGAAAGCTATTTTCTCGCACCTTAATAAACACAGGCGACACAAGACACTTGGCCACAACCCCTTGGGGGAGCCTTCAGGGTTCAATACAAATATTTCTACACACACACAGATATATACAGTCGTATTTCAGAAAGTTCATAAAATTCATGGATGGTAGTCCTTCTTTTCCATCCCCTGTCTCAATGTAAATGGTCAGTTTCATACTTCAACTGAAGCCATCGCTGTGGAAATTGCATCGCACTGCGAAAGAGTTTCTAACTTCTCCTGTTCACTCCAACATTTCTCCAACACACTGTTCGTGCGGAAAAGTGTTACTTGGATTTTTCCAGCTGTAGAGAAGAGGAATATAACATTCCTTTCTCAATGACGAAGCTAACCTCTGCCCTTGCGTCTTCGAAAGATACAGCCCCTAGTCCTGATCAAATACATAACGCGGTGCTAAAACAACTTCCAGAGATAAGTATGGGATTCATTCTGAACTCATTCAACCGTAATTGGATTGAGTATACCCTCCCTGCCCTATGGCGTGAAGCCATAATTATTCCATTTATGAAGGATGGAAAATATCGTTTTAATCCGTCGCAATTTCAACCGATTTCCCTGGCAAGCTTGCGTTTGCAAATTATTAGAAATAATGATTAATCGTAGTCTAGTTTTATCTGTGGAATCGCGAAACCTTCTGACCAATATCCAATGTGGTTTCAGAAAACAACGGTCAACGCTGGATCATGCTTATAGTCATCGCGTGTTGTGTTGCGTTTTCAACCACCATCTTATCAGCATTTGTATTGACTGAACATTTTGTGGCCATCTCCTTTGACCCGGAAAAAGCAAATGACACAACCTGGAAATATGGAATCCTACGCACATTACATTCATGGGGGTTTTCAAGGTCGTCTTCCTCTGTTCCTGGATATCCTACAGGACAGAATCCTGAGCGTCACTCTATTTGCCATAGCCGTAAATAGTATTGCCTCAGTGGTTGGAGAACCGGTTCATGTGTCTCCCTTTATTGACTTCGCCATCTAATGTTTGTCCAGAAGCATCACTGTCATAGAGAGGACATTCCAATTGGTTTTAAACCGTTTACACGAGTGGAGCATGTCTACCGGCTTTAACTGTTCTGTATTCAAAAAAATTTCTGGGTTCCTCTTAGCTTCAATCCCGTTGTAACTCATCCCTGAACCTCCTTCGCTGCCTAAGCGCATCATTATGGGGTGCAAACCGCACTTGCCTTCTTTTCCTCTAAAAGTCTCTTTCGACTGCTACCACCCGGTTAGACCAACGACTCATGCACCACCCCAACACTTCACTCAGAATAGGTTTAGTGTGTTAGACGACATGTCCCTGTTTCCTCCCTTACCTACTCAGTTACCCTCCCGTCCAGTACCCAGACCTGTTCACACACCACGCACTGGTAAGCACAGCCGCCCAAAACCACGTAAAGTAGTGCTATCCAGAGATGATACCAACACTTCCACGCAGAAATCAAACGTGCTCATACTAGCTGATTCGCACGGTCGTCAGATGTCCTCCGTATTGCGTGGATTTCTTCCTAGCCAGTTCTCAGTCTCCGGTTTCTTTAAGCCAAACGCTCGTTTGGCTGAAGTTATTCGAGAACTGGACACGAAAACACTAAAAAACTCACTGAGCGGGACACAGTAANTTAACGCGTCTGAACATCTACAGAAACTAAAAATGGCCTCCCTGCACACAAACATAGTGCTCTCTAGCCTGCCTCCACGCTTCAACGTTCCACAAATAAACCACGAAATTAATCTGGCAAACATCTCCCTAAAACATCACCTGGCAGACACAAAAATTAAATTTTTTGATTTGCAACCACTACTGACTGCCAAGGACTTTACCCAGCACGGTTTACACCTGAGACAGTCTGGGAAACAGCACTTTGGTTCTCTCCTAACTTCACATCTGACCTCACATCATCCACCTGCTCCATTACCTCCTCTTGCACGTACCTCATCTCCTCCTCCACCTCCCTCTACTTCTACTTCATCTCCTCCACCTCCCTCTGCTCCTACCTCATCACCATTTCCTCTTCCTATCTCCACACCCATTTCTTCTCCTGTCCGTGTTCTTTCACCTACTGCTTCCTTNCTCCTCCACCTCCCTCTGCTCCTACCTCATCACCATTTCCTCTTCCTATCTCCACACCCATTTCTTCTCCTGTCCCCGTTCTTTCACCTACTGCTTCCTCATCTCCCACGTCAACATCTATTCCTCCTGTCGCCCCCATACACCGTAACAACTTGCGCTCAGGAGTACGATGTGGTACTCGAAGGTGACAATCGCGTTCAGGTGCTGGTGCGGGTTTCATCCGGAACTAGAAGCTATACCAATTTCAAATTACTCTCCACAATCTAACGTCGATTCCATTTCACATGAGTCACAAACTCTTTGCGAAAATAAAATAATTATATTTCATCATAATGTCCAATCCCTTTCAAACAAATTGACAGACATTGAAATTCTGGTTCACGAAA
>NNCF01130301.1:202924-222685 GCA_002313205.1 Laupala kohalensis | reverse complement strand
ATATATATATATATATATATATATATATATATATATATATATATATATATAGAGAGAGAGAGAGAGAGAGAGAGAGAAAGAGAGAGAAAATACAAGGGTTAAATAACTAAAGCACTTACCAAACCCACTCGGCAAGCGTACTCAGATATAAAAGATGTCTTTCTATTATAAAGTGTCAAAAAGGAGGATAGGGATTCGGCTGATTATTTGCGTGAAATCTGCAATAATCCTCCGTAACAGAAACACAGCTTTTATAAACATTGGTTTAATCAATTTCCCCTCATTACAAGATACAACCCTACACTTCACAATCTTCCATTTACACACTTCCCCCAAAATTCATGCACTAATTACTACAAGATTAAACATGCTACAATTTCACTTATTACAACATGTGTCATTATCTCCTTAGAAGGACTGAGTCCGTTTGAAACAATGTTCAGGTTTATGATATTTTTAACAAACTTCATAATTTGGGTGAAATTACTGTTCATTATTAAAATTCCTTAATTACAATTTTACAACAATAAAAGACAATTACTACAAAAGTCTTTGGTCTGCAATCACTTTCACTTGATGAAATTTTGCTTGTAAAACATGATGAAGCGAACAAGGTACCGTAAATGCCCTTCAAAGAATTACTTTAAAATGATAGCGACATTCAGCACGAAACCGCCGTGGGATGTCGTGGTCCTTCGGAGGACGTGAATGCCCCCGTCCACGTCTCGCCGCCTTGGCTCCGTCGGTACCAACGCCTTCCCCAAATTAGATGCGATGCCTACCGGTTTGGTTTCCTCATCGGATGTTAAATGTCGATTCAAAGCAAAACTTCATGAAGACGTAAATGAATCACTAGCTCTCGTAATGTTCAATTTTGCCACTCACAACAAAATCAGATTGTTAATCTACCACTAGGTCACTGCCTCAACTGGTCTGTCAATTAATGTCAGCTCATGTAAGGACAAAAACAACGTTCTAGAATGATCGAATGCGTCTTAAACAGCGTATTGACACCGGAGTGTCTTGTCAATAGAATATCTCAAAACAGAATATTCTCGAAGATCAAATCATTGACTTCTCTAAATACTTCTCATAATGCTCGTAATAAACATAATAAATTATCATTAACATAATAATCTCGTAATACTCAGAATGATACTCAGAATCACAATTCTCAAATAACGTCGGAACCACCATCCCGAATCAACCTCGGAGATCTCCGCTTCAATCTTAAATAATAAGATCCCTACTCTGCCAGAATTAGGCAAAACTAGCTCCTCCCAACGGTCACGTCGTTTATCCTCTCTAGCTAATTCCAAGCAATTTTTCAATCACTTGACTTTTCCTCAATTGGTTAAATTTTCTGTGAAGTAGTTATTTGTAAACCAATAACGGCGCTTGTTTTAACTATCACCACTTCTTCTTGTGACTCGATATTTTTTCTAGATTGACATCGTATTTACGATCCACGGGTTTGTGAGGCACTCATCTCACAAATGTGTACTTATTCCATTAAAAGGACCCCATTTCTCTGCCCTCTGCTAAATAACACTTAAATTTGACAAGTATGCTAACCGTCGTTATAACCTTTTTCGATAGAGGGTTGCTCGCTCTCCTGTGTGGTCTCTAACCTTTCCCTTCTTCTTCTGTTTAGTTTAAATCAAAACACAGACCTTTTGGCCTTCTTATCAATTACATGTGTCTGCTCCTGCGGAAGGGTCTCCTCACAGGAATCCATTTATTCCAGTATCTCCTAAATTTACAAAGTTAAGATCCTTTATATCTTTCTTAGGAATCCTCGGCATCTCACCACTAATTGTTTATTTTGCCCATTTTCACAGCGTCTATGTGCTTATCCGGAACGATGACTGTTTTTCCCCTTCCTATCTTATTTTTTGTTTATATCTTAAATCCACACTTTCATCTCCCGAAACGTTCTTGGTGTAGCTCCTTCATACAGAAGAGTCGCATCACACAAAACGAAAACCGTTATTCTCTCACACGGATTTTCGAAAGCTATTTCGCCCTTTCCACTGGGTTGCCGCGACACGTATCCCTTCCTACTTTCAAAATTGTTACAACTTGTTTTCGTATTTCAACACGTTCCAATTTTTTGAGGACATCTAATTTGGCGTCTCTTCAGACTTAAGAGATTAAGATTTCGTAAGTCCCTCACACGGGCTTACGAAATACCACTAAATATTTATTAAACCCTTCAACCGCACCTAAAAGCGGGCTTCAAACAAATATTGTTTCTTTCGTGTCATCTCATATTGCCATTATTTTAAACCACACCAGACCACATCTCCCCTTTTAAATTGCTGAAACAGGCTTGCCATACTCCGCGTTTCATGTCACAAGACAACTTTTATTTTCGAATTATCTAAGACTCCGGAAATATACGACTCCTTATATTAGAGTATATTTATAATATATTGTAATATAATATCTAATAATGTATAAAATATTTCTGTCAAAAGTTCAGAAATACTAATACTAATTATTTCTTACTATATATACACCTAACAATTATCGTTTTAACTTATTCTTAAATGTTAGCTTCCTCCTCAGCCTTGCTTCCTACGTATGTAAAAATACGAGCTTTCGTACTTTGATACTATTTAGTAATGAAATTAAGTGATTCGTTATAATAGCTACGATAGTACTTCAGTCAATATTTTGGAGTTCTTTTCCAATACGTTGTTATTTCGCATATTACAATGTATGTAATAAAAGACATGTCGTATAAATATTTTAGATTTTTCAGGGATTGCTTTCATGCAATACAATGAATTCTTATGTTACTTTCTTGTCTTACCGCAGCCTTAGATTCATAAGGAATGTGTATTGAGCCATAGTGCTATACTCTGCTGTTGAATTTGCTGTAATATCTGTGCATTATATTTTCCAGTTTGGTAGAAATTCCTCTGTATTTTCTTCTTCTTTAATATACGAAAATAAATGTTTCCAATCTTCTATCTCCAAAGTTGAAGTTTTTTGTAGTGAATTAGTTTGGTCAACACAAAAGCTGTTGAGTCGCGCCCAAATTGTTCTCCTGTTAAGTGAGTTACATAATAATCTTTCTAGTGAAGCACATGAAAAAAATCTTGATTTATACAAACAGGGTAATATTTCGCTAATAAAAATCTCTGTGGTCTTTGATTAGTATCTGTATTATATAATTTCCATTCCCATAACATTTTTTCTTGTGGCTTTACAGGGAACTTAGTAATGCAACTCAAATATAAGGTTCCAATTACAGAAATTCTGATGGTAATTTGTTCTTGCTTCAGTAGTACTATAATATCCCTTCCACATTTTAGATCTACCTTGTATCTCAGTTTCTTGTATTCTAATAATAAATAGTTCAGTTTCAGCGTAATTGTCTTGATGTTGTTTTACATTTCAGAAAAGTATTTTACCACTTATGACATGTTCTTCAGTAAAATATAACGTCTGGTTAATTTTGAATCAGACTACTTTTGAATCATGCAGACAATGATTTACCAGATTTACCAGAGTTCTTTCATAGTTTTTGATTTGCCGTTGCTCGATTACTTTGAGAGATTTCAACCAATTATGCTCTATGGTCCTTTATCGAGTTTTTATTAGTTTTGTCACGTGATCTATAAGGTTTATTGAATTAATGCGCACAGACAAGTGTGTCAGTGGTGCATTTCCACCAGAAGCTAATAATATTATCTAATACTATCAATAAATATAAAAGACAAGTACATCAATCTGCTACTAGAGAGCTCATGATGATAAAATATACATAATTACCTATTCATTACATAGAGAATCGTCACATAAATTCTGGATGTAAATTTTCCTGGGACGCTATACGCCAACTGAGCATCGGCGAACGCTACATGAACTCACATGAACTATGAGCTCACATACCTTTCACTGGCCAGTGAAAATTTAACGAACAGTATGATCTTTCATGATCACTTTAACCTGCCTTCATTGACGAATTCAATAACATTAAACTGAACCTTGTTGTACATAATCATGAATCCTTTATCTTTAAATTAATGCCATGTGCGTAGTAGTAAGTTTTAGTATTAGAATA
Source organism: Laupala kohalensis (assembly GCA_002313205.1). Lineage (NCBI taxonomy): Eukaryota > Metazoa > Arthropoda > Insecta > Orthoptera > Trigonidiidae > Laupala > Laupala kohalensis. The sequence continues at coordinate 218,610 of NNCF01130301.1, read as the reverse complement.
TTTTACGTGTATGTCCATTGATTTCTTCTTTGTTTAGGTTAGATTTTTGGTGGGATTATTAGGAACGTGCTTTTGTGTCATTCCTTTGTAAAAACAATTAATATTAGTATGTCCATTTATTTATTGTTTGTTTCGATATAAAATCATGGTAATCCATATGGTCCTCTATTACAAAAATCTTTTAATTATTGAAAGAATACCTTCAACTCCCATAGTTTCCAGAGTGCTTTTGGGATACGGCTTATGCTCCAATCAGTCCACTATTCCTTTCTCTCGAAGAATACGAAGAATGGTATATCATTTACTATCTATAACAAATTATATCTTCATAGAGATAGTGATTTATTAACTGTATTTCTCTCAACTTCTATGACCTGTTATGACATTACTTTTATGACTATGCTAAGTCATATGTTTTAATTGTTTTGTTAATACTAAATCTTTTTCCATTCATTGTTGTGTATCTTTGACGGTCGTTAACATTCTCATAGTTGTCCTTGAAAGTCCACCGAACTAAAGAGTGGAAAGAACTAAAATCCGCTGCGAAAGTTCAGCAAATAGTACATTTAATTATTAGTTGTATTAGTTATAGTTATCAGTATGCGCACTGATTCTGACTGATAGGTTACTCTCTAACTTACATCATAACAATTTTTTGTGTAAGATCATCGTGCCACCAATTAGTCGGAGGTATAATTCAGGTTTGTCAACATACCACCATTTTCATGACAGTTCCTAGGTCATGTCCTCCTATCAAAAGTTCAATATTCTCATTGCTATTTCCACTTGTGCGTTGAATTCATCCAGTGTGTCTTGTGTTGATTCATAATGGTATCTTGCTTAAAGAATAGTAAAAGACGTCGTTGTCTGTCATATCATTCTTCAATAGTTCCATAACACGAAACTGTTGTAACATTCCCGGATGGGATTTTGATTCTTGTCGTGGTTTCTTTTAAACGAGGTTTCTGAAGAATGATATCTGTTGTTTTGGAAATTTAATGTCCACCAACGTAATATTTTCCTTCTATCCCTGAGTTTAGGAACAGTTTTCCGTCAGTGGTTTCTATTTTCTCTTGCCCACTTCATTTCACACATTTTTCCGAAGATTAAATTGGTCCATCATCCTACTACGTTCGGCGTCATTTCTCTTCCTGCTTGTATTCTCATAAACCATTATCTGGTTCTTCATCATCCGATTATCATTAATCATACACTGATTTTTTCTCTCTGGTTGACTCCGTGAAAAATGATTCAAATTTCCACAACGGGGAGGTAATTTGCGTGATTCATACCAATACTAATGATGTGGCTGTCACCTTAAGACCTTTATTCCTGCTCTATAAAACGTCTTCAATGTTGCAGTTATCGCGCACAAACTCTGTCACAAGAGAGCCGTTTGTTGTAACAAGGTCCACCACGAAGACGTGAAGTCGGGGTTGAAGGAGAGGGTATTCTAGATATAGTGTGACGATACTTCAGACCTTCTCGAACCCGTAATATTGATTTGAAATGTACCTTAAAGCTTGATTGCGGAATAAAATTTGTTATTAGTCGCGCACGGAAAAAAATGCTAAGAGAAACAGGAACAATAATTACGAATTTGCATTCATTTACATAAATACATTATTGCTGGTGTACAAGACAACTAAATATATGAAATAGGTTAAAAATAACAAAAATTAAAACTGCTATACTTTTGAAACATGAAAAACTGATACTCAAATTGTCACGCACAGTACTTTTCTTTCTTTATTAATTTTTACATATTTTTTGTCTTTTGGTGATGTTCAGGGCATGTGGTCTGCTCTTCCACCTAACCGTTGGACTTCGAAGAGGGAATTGGGAAGGAGAGATTTTGGGTAACTGGGGAACGTATGGTACCAAACCGACATTTGTCTGGAGTAGATGAGGGAAACCCCAATTCAATACCTCACCTAGTTTGGCCGATCGTGGAAGCGAAATTGCTACTAATAGACCACCGCTGTCGGTCAGGACTTCGGACCATGTTAGCTTACCTCTTGCACATGGAAGATTAGAGCAGCTGTGGATATATTGATCTTGATTGTCAGGCACTTGGCGTCAGAAAGACAATAGTTGGATTACAGTGTTACAAAGATGAGGGGAGTGTGGTGTTATGACACTCTCGCTTCTAGAAGAAAAGATTGGTACAATCTGGACAAAATATCAGTGACCCGGAAGAAGAGTTCGTGTGATGGCTAATTGATGGTGTAAGATATCTAATTTTCCTATGATAACCCCTTCAGGGGACTTACATCAAGTAAGTACGTGCAAACACGGGGCCCCGAGCTGAGTCTGTCATTACTTCCACTTGTGAAAGGCTCCTTCCTTTCTCTTGTTCTTTTTGATCCCGACGCTTTTAGGGCTAGGGTATCTTTCATTTTCCTTATTTTTTGTCCCCCCTCATTTTTTGTCCCCCTCAATGTTTTGATGTATGTTTTGAGATGTTTTGATATATTGTAATTCAGGAGGGTTTTCAGTGGGTTTGGTTGAGTCATTCGGCGAGTCCCACACGCGGGGAGAGTCATGTTGGCTCTCCTTAATGCATAACTGCATTTTCCCTACCTGTACAGAATTTTAGGGCTCTAATCACCTCGATGTCGACGAACCGTAAAGTCTCTCAAAAAAATCCTACGATAATGTATTATTAAATTACTTTAAATATTTGTAAAAGTAAGAGAATTTACAGTTAAATATACCATACCACCTTAGTTGGACACCGCACAATATTTACCGTGAACGTTTACGGTACACAAGTTTTCAGAAGACCTTCTTTGAAACTTTCGCAAGGTGTAAAAACATTGATATAAGAAATTGACGTAAATAGAATAAATGACGCATGTAAATGAAAAACATACTCAGTACAAAAGAAAATATTTTTGTACGAGACACAGATAACTGATTGAACGTCATAATTTACCATAAAAATTATGGAAGAACTATCATAGATTACTTGTTTGATGTTACAACTAATGTTGATTAACTCTAGAGTGGTCGAGGGCAAATTTTTGTTCATAATTGTTTTTGAACATACATTTTATGATAAGAGTTCTAGTACTCTTATATTGTAGTCTCCTACATATTTATCCGCATTTTCGTATTTTTGTCTCACATATTTTTTCTATATCGCTTAAAATATACTTTACTGACATTAAAGCTCACGGAGAGTCTTGCAGACACCAATGCTATCTTAACTTTTAAAATTAAATTCAACGATATATTAACCTTGGAATCCCATGGTTGCTGGTCGGTTTCATATTATTTATATAGTAACACGGTTTGCCAAGTCACGAAAATTTCATGTGTAGTTTACTTCCAAGATATCATAGATAAGATGGACCTCACATTCAAGTGCAATAGAATTCTATCATTTTAATTCCCCAATTCGGTGGTATTACCAGCAGATTCGGGATAATAAACATATTAATGCTTGCTTTGATAAGTGGAATGCACTATATTTAACTTTTCCTAATCCTATGACACCTTTTATAAATAACTACATTGAGAAAGAACAACCGATTATTGTCAGACTTCAAATGCTGTCATTTAAGGCGAATGGAATCCTTTGTTGTACAATAGGTAAAAACCGGTAGTTCTTCTGAACTACCAAAAAAGAAATGCTTTCTACATAAAAATTTTAAAAAAATCATATTGCTCCAGTACGTTAGTGACAACTCCAAGAGACATTCTCCAAAAAATTTCATTGGATATTTCAAGATAGATATAGTGAACATGAACAAAAAATATATAAAATATTGTTTTGCAGTTATTGATACTGTATAAACACTTGCTTTAAAACAAATTGTTAGTATTTCATTGTAATTTTAAACAGTAATATGGAAATTATAATACCGAAAGGGACTAAAATACATGATATGTTGCACTGGAGTCCGACGGACACCTGTCAAACTAATTAAGTAGCAAAAAAGGTCAAGCTTTCTAGTGTTAAAAATATCCAAATTTAAGAAATTTAATTGAAACCATTATAAGTGCAAAATAATAAATATATTGATAATTTTCAAAGTATATAAATAATATTCGAAATAATTTCCCCCAAAACCACTCCAAGAGCCACGGACAATCCCCAAAAGATTTTATGTCTCACGCCTGATCACCATGATTCTGCTTGCTTTACTAGGAATTATTGAAATATTGTAAAAAGAAATATTAGAATATCGATTTTTGCCTTATTACATAATACATGTTAGCCTCAGAACGATGTTTCGTTTTCATAGTAATTAAACTATCAATGGAAGACACGGAGACTAATTACCATAGCATAACGTTGGAGATGCCAAGGAGAACGTTTTTCGCGAAAAAATATGTGCTTGGGCACTTAGAACCTTCTCCTATTGCATGCATCAATTGCAAAAGTAGTTACTTATTAATCTCTTAATATTATTTATCTTATTGCCTTCTGTAGGTAGTTTACCCGTAGTTTCTTTAGGCGCTTGCTTTTTGCACGGAACTACTACTAATACAAGTGACCTTAATTCGATGAAACGTTTTTAAGCTCGAGATCTCTTCACTTACGTTAGGAGTAGGAAAGAGGCAGCCACCTGTGGTGCAGAGAGCGGTTGCGATTGAGCTCCTTAAGCCCCACTTCTCTCGAGCAGCCTGGCGTTGCAGGTCGCAGTCACGAAGCAATATTACACTAAGAACACCAATTAGGAATGGCTTTGCATCACAGCATGGTACATGCTAAACAGAAAGTAAGTGGGATTTGTTTGACCTTATCGCTCTACGATCAGATCAAATTAAACACACACTTTTGATTACTCTTTACTATCGTGTAATGTGTGAAAATCTAAGTAACAAATATAAACTTCCACTATTATCAAGTGCTACGGTTTGTTACTTGATCACGATTAAACCATTGAACCGATCGTGCTGAAATTTGGCAAAGAGATAGATTAGATATTCAGGATGAACATAGTTTAATTTATATTTTTTTTAATGTGTGATAATAAAGATGGAAATGGTTTTTGACAATTGATGTCGATAAAATCGGAGAAAAAGAGTTATGTTCGCTTACGCCGCCTAAACGGTTAGAGATAGGTGACAACTATAAATGGCAAAATACTGTTTGCCTCAGAAAACACTTCAAAAAAGTCCGCGACAAAAATTAACCTAAATTATCAATAAAACGTTATTAACAATAGAAGTGTTAAAATACTTGAATTTATGAGTAATTTAAGAAGGTAAAAATCAATCATAATCAAATTTAATGAATTATTTCTTTTGTGCATTTACCGAAGATAAAAATTGTTTTCAAATCGTACAATTTCAACAAACAGTTTAGATTTTTGAAGAATTTTAATGAAATGGTGCAGCCGCATCATGCCTCGGAAGCGAAAATGTGAACGGCGCGGCTTCGTCGAAATGGTGTAGTGTACGCAGTCAAGATTTGTATTAAATTTGTATTATTATGAATTTGAAAAATTAGGGTTCCGTACATATTTAAAAACCGGTAAGTAAAAGTATATTGATCTTACAGTATAGATAGATTTTAATTGTTTCTGAGTAAAATATGACAAGTGTAAAAAGGATCCCGGGAAACGCCAGGTAATCAGCTAGTGAAACTATAAACTATACTACGCTNTAAAAAAAAAAAAAAAAAAAAAAACTAATTACAATAGAGTTACAATTCAACGTAAGAGGACTTAAGAAAGTACATAAAATTTTGTAAAATATAAAGCATTGAATTTCACTCCTTCAGAGATCCCTCTAGGAAACTGTTTGAAATAGTCGTAAAAGATGCATCAGAGTCTCTGTCAACGGATGGAATTAAAGATATTTTAGAATTATAAACTTTTCCAGTAATAAAAGTTACGAGGTTATTTGACACAAAGAGACAGACAATCCCAATAGCAGCTGTTGGTTTGAAAGATAATGCAAAAGGAAGGTCAATTCTCAAATTGTCCAAACTAGACAATTGCATTGTACGTAAGAGTGTAAAAAAGAAATAAACCTCATGTACCTATTCAATGGTCAACGGTTCGGACACTCCCAAGTAAATTTCATTAATTGGTCCAGATGTGTTAAATTTTAAATGAACATCATTATTTTTATAATATTTTCCAAAAACGGGAGCAAAACTAAAATGCATAAACTGTAAGGGCGACCACACCGATCATTAGAGAGGTAAATACATTTAAAGACGAATTAGCTAACTAACAAAATGCACAAAGAACATACAGATACGATATCAACACCGCTTCAATTCTAAGATACGTTAATAATCACAAAAAAAATTTAATCACCTACAGAATCAATTTCCACCTTCACCAAGCAAACTATCAGCATGGAGACAACCTAAAACAGTCATACCTTCATCAAACAATAATTATTCTGTGAATAACCATGATTTAACCAGCTGAATATCAACCATAACATCTCAAGTAACAAGTGTAATGGACATATTAATCCCTCAAATAGCAAAAACGATACAGTCAGCATTACATAAATAATTCAACACAACCTCAACAACATTATACTTCTAAATTGGAATGCTAATGATATACTAAAACAAGAAAACATTTTCAGAAATTTTTATACAACCATTAAATTAACATTGCTTTTTTTGTGGGGCTTTAGGGCTCGTCAACGGTAAGGCCATTAGAGCCCGTGCAGGTGGGGGAAAATGCAGTTTCGCATCGTAGAGAAGAGCCGTAACGATTCTTCCCCGTGTGTGGGACTCGCCGAATATCTCGACCATACCCAATTCCCTTAACTTATTAAAAAAATATATTTACAAACACTGGAAGAGTACTTCTATTGGAGATCTAAACAGCAAAAACAGGGCCTGGAACAATAACCACACAACTGTAGGTGGCCGAAAATTACAGTAGTAATAAACAAAAAATGAATATTAATTCATGCTCCAGCAACCCCTACACATTATCCAACCAACTTACATTTTACACCTTACATTCTTGACATCTGTATATATATATAATATCAATATACCTATTTACCAAACAGCTCTTTCTGAACTTGATTCTGATCACAACCCAACCATTTGATCATTTAATAAATACATACAGGCACATAAAAATCCCGGATATTTAAATCATAGGACAATTAACTAGGAAGAATTCCAGAAGAAAAATAATCACATATTACACTTTCCCATATTCATTAAAAACTACCACATGTATATAGTTTCACATACGAACTTTAACAGAAGTCATCCTAACAGCTATAAAAGATCAAAACAATTATCCAGCTTCAAAACAAAACAATTCTCAGGGAATACCTCATCTAAATAAATAGTTGACCTTATCAAACTAAAACACAAAATCTCTTGGGATTAGTTAACACTGCGACACTCTCATCTAAAAACAAAATCGAACAAAATATCTAAAAAAGTAAAAAATCTTCTACATTATCATAGATATAAGCTTTCAAAACTTTGTAGAAAAAACCCACACACTTATAATATTTATGGTCAACCGTTAAGAAAATAACTAAGAAAAACGTTCAAATACCCCCGCTGAAAGATGGACTCAAACTAATATACACAGATTTTAAAAAACGAAAAAGGTTTGCATCGTACTTTGAAGAAGCTTTCACACAAAATAAAAATTTGAACTCAAAATTCAATGACGAAATAATTGAAAATCTTGAAACCAAAATCACGACAGTACTTGAACGTGGCGAGCCCCAATGACCTGAAAAGCACCTGAACAAATAAATTTTATCAAACGAAATAAGAAAACTAAAAACTAATAAAGCAACAGGTATACATCAACTAAAAACAAAACATTAAAAAAACTTCCCAAACAAGTTATAGCAGCTCTTACCGCAGTCTTCAACGATTCCCTTAGACTTAGTTATTACTCCGATTGTTGGAAAACGGCTGTAATAATTCCAATCCTGAAACCAAGGATAAATCCAAGATCTGTAAATAACTACAGATCAATCAGTCTCCTACCCAATATCGCGAAGATTTGATAATCTTATTTTAAACAGATTAAGTCACTTCCTCCATGTCACGAAAACAATTCCCAACTTACAGTTTGGGTTCAGACAATACTTCTTAGCTGAACATCAATTAATAACAGAAGCAATAGTAGAAGAATTTAATTTAAAAAAACATACATTAGCTATTTTTCTTGGCATTTGAAGTTTTGAATGAGGGTCTTAAGTGCAAAATGCAAAAGTTCGGTAATACCACCTACTTACAGGAATGTATAAATAACTACTTAAAGATCAGGCAAATCAAAATCAGAATAAACTCAACTCTGTCGTCCAGTCATCCAATCTCAACAGGTGTACCACAGGGCTCCCCACTACCTCCGATACTGGTCAAAATATTCACAGGCGATTACCCACAAACGATAAAATCAAGAATTGCGCTATTCGCGAATGTTACTGCCCTTCTTTCAACACACTCGGATATTCTCACAGCATATACTAAACTCTAAAACAATATTAACACATTCACTCATTGGGTTGACAGTGGGAGAAAAGCTCTAAACCCGGAAAAATCACATACCAAAATCTTCACGCTTCGGAAAAACTCCAAAGCTGAACTCCTGACGCTCAGTATACCAGTCCATTAGCAGTCGTGTCTCGTTGAGTTCCCGAGACGAGCATCAACACCGTACGTTAGATGATCTCGGTGCTAAGAATGGACTGATACCGATGCTAAGAGACTCTTGTCTTTATAATATATTCATCTGATTTCAACCTAGCCAGCGAGTCACCTATTTGTACCAGTAGAGTATAATTCTCACCAGGTATCATCCGTTTCTGAAATGTTCTGGCGGTAATTTGTCGAACGCACTTGCTACAATAAATAAGTAAATTGAAGTATATGATTTTAGTACATGAGGCACAGATGCAAAGCAAATCTAAGCATGAGTAAAGGGTAAAAATTCCAATATTAAATAGAACAGGTCAACAACTGACGACATAAAATTGAATAAGAATTTATTATTTTTATTGTTGGGTTAATAGATATGAAAACTTTGTTTTCTTGAATGAAAATGGACCGAGATCCGAACTCGGAACCTTGAGCTTAACGCGCTTAGCCGCTTACCAACTGCGCCATCCCGTTCGCCTCCCGGCCCCGTCTTCCATTTTCATTCAACTTCTACGAGACCCAAAGACCTCTGAGGTGGTCTCGTAGACACTACGCTCCTCATATGAGGCGACTCCCTTAGGAAGTACTTTGTTTTGGGTCGTATTTTCCAATTCTGGTTCACAAACACATATAAATCTCTCAAATTGCGGTGAACCTCACCGACAGGTAACAGATTAATTAACATAGTAATTAATCTCTTCCCTGGCGGTGAGGTTCACCGCAATTTAAGAGATTTGTAGATATGAAAACGTAATACGTAAAATACAACTGTTTAAAAAAAACAGAAAGACACAATTAAAACAAACGCCTTTTATTTTGTTCGATAGCATTCAAAAGTATCTTTTTAAGAATTTTAATGGAAATTGCAATGGCTTTTCAAACTTATATATATTAAGGATTCATATCAGTGACTTAACCACGAAAAAACCTTTCAAATAAAAATCATAAAAGTAAAAAAAAACGCAAAAACTGCGACACCCAATGAAATGATTGAAAATGATGTTTAGAAAAACAAGAAAAAAAGATAAAAAAGGAGAAGAAGACATAAAAAAATATCACAATTAATTAAAGAACATAACTTAAGTTGTCTAAGTACGGTTTACCAAAGAAATGTTAAATAAATAACCATAAATAAATAACACGTACTGTCAAAACTGCAGTTGCGAACTGCGTGTGATAACTTGGGGGATAATAAACTAAGTTATTTTCGGAAACAAGCAAGGGACATTTCCATCATTTCAGATCAATGGTAAAGGGAGAGTGGCAGATTCAATATTTATAAAAAGTTATTTCACAAATGCGTAAATTGAGGCAAAATTTAATTGAAAGAATTTCAATCGATGAAGGGAACCAAGATTAATCTTGTAGAAGAACCAAGCAATCGCAAAACCCCTCTCAGTGAGAGGTCATTGTCACGTTGGAACTATTTTGCGGAATGCGCAGACATGTGCTCATTGTTGTTACGATGGATAAAATGACAGTCAGAGTCAATCTTCTTGTGATTTGGGGACAGTTTATCTTCATGGAAACGAAAACGTCTTTTTCATAACACTCGAAAGAGAGGTATCACATTGAGATACCAATCCTCTCAGGATGAGTACATTAATCACAAAATAATTTTCCTTTTGTCATTAGCAGTGCCAAATGTTTGGTTCTATAATTGTTATTCCTACGTATAGTTGCATATGATCCTCGAGCAATATGATAGATAAGGATTTCATGTGAATTACAATTTGATATTTTACATCGTAGTACAATGTACGGTAATGACTGTACAATTTTCTCGTGTTATCACACAAAAGAGTCTCTTTAGTTTGTTACGTTATTCCGAAGTGCGGGATTTTCTAGAAATTACATCAATGAAAACAATGCACCTGTTGCGCATACACACCCATGCGATGGACTTGCATTTACTTTACAAATGTCCTGGCGTGGTCGAGGACCGAAACCAGTGAAAGTTGCAGAGATTGTTGTAATTTATGTTATGTTTTGTTATTTAAATTTTGAGAGGATTTCATTTAAATATAGATATTTACACTATATGACATGGCTTAGGACTCATACGCCTCTTTCGATGTCGTGAAATGCGTCTCGTATGGTGCTCTCATACATACCCTAGTATTCACTACAGCTGGACTGTAATTCTTGCTTCTATAATAATTAATAAATTGATTTAATAAAGGAAGTTAATATGAGTTTTTATAATCTTAAGTCTAATAGATGAAAAGAAAGGACGTTTGGGACACGCGTCCCGTCAAAATGTTCTCGAACCAGATCAACAGAGCATAATAAGAGATAGGTTAGACACAGAGTTGGTCCGAGAAGGGGATTATTGGATTTTGTTCGTCAGTGGGTGGGGATAGTGCAAATGCTACACCAGATCAGTGAGCATAACCGAGGGAGTTCGGTTGGCGCTTCTTGGAATGTTTGAACGGTATAATGTCGTGCACTTGCATTGCGTCCTTGTCACTGACTATAATATGAATCTGCTTCGATGCTATGCAGGTGTTAGCGTACTTCAACCGAAACTTTGATTTTAAGAGACTGATTACGGCGTCATATGTGCATTTTTAGTTCAGAACCTGAAAAAAAAACTAATCATAAAGTTTAATTGAATTTTCCTATTTGGTTTATATTGGATGCAAAGCAGTGTTTCAGCGTTGAAATCGAGGTTAGTAATGTGTATGAAAATTTAACCGTAAAATGAAACTGTTAATAACTCTAATCTACCTTATTTAACGCTAGTGCTCATATACTCTCATGCATTATACATTGAGAGGTCTACCTTGACGTCAAAACGTTTCCCCGAAATTGCTTGAGAACACCTTACTATTCCAACATCGAAGATGGTGAATTTTCAATGGTCAGTGGAATCGAATTGAAATTTTTAAACATGACTCTAGTCATTGAATCAAGGACATCGATTTAAAAATGAATGGCTTTAAATGAAATGAGGTTTTATATAGTGCTGGAAACTGTGAATAATACAGCAAATTTATAAAGCGTACTTATTTCTAAAACTTTAAATTTAATGCATATAATTTGTAAAACGGTTAAAAAAATTAAATAAAAAGCCAGAAAATAATACATTTAGTAAGCTGAAGGTTATCAGCCATGTTGGTATTCAAGGATAGGTTTTTATCACGAGTTAGCACACAAAACAAACAATTGGTGCTAGCTGAAGTTTCGGAAAATTTATTGCTCCATCTTTAGAGCTGTAATAGTATGGATGATATACAATGCATACAATAAAACAACAATAGTATACATAAAATGTATGAAGAACTTACCGAGTAACCCAAAATATTGTTAATAAGACATACAATGATTAAAACCTACCATAATAAACATATAATGTGAACAATTTAAAACGAAACATAAAAACAGCCATCTGGAGAAATGTGCAGTATGTCACCACAGCATAACCAAACATACAATAGACAGATTTGATGTCGTGAGCCAGGACAACGTAACTTAATATAGCACAGATTATGAGAACACGAACCAGAGTAGTAATGGCAATAGGATATAAACACTCATACCAAGACATGACAATGGACATTGCAACCACAAATAATACCCTATAATACATGTATTTAGTATTACGAACAATAGATTAGAATATCATGTTTTTAAGAATACCCATACGCCATTTCTTTAAGCGTGATTAATTCCCCGGATTGAAGAAATGAACGGTGACTGGTTGTGATCCATATTTATTCCATGCGTCCAAAGTTACATATGCTGAATTTGCCTGTCCCCTCGGGCTCTCAGAATGCAAGTGACGTCATGCTCCATCCCACGACCTCTTCTCGCACAGATTAGAGTTCTCCCTTTTCATTTCCCGCTGACTTTCTTCGCTGTTCCGAGTATTCTAGGTTTTCTGAACTCATTTTAGGTCTGCGCATAGGTCATCCGTAAAAAAATGTTTTCAGAAAACACTGATTTCCCACCTTAGGGGTGAATTTTTGTAAAATCCTTTCTTAGCGGACAGATTTGATAATTTCTCGTGTCACGCTCTTCCCAACCCTCACCTCTAGGGATGTCGTGCACCTCCTGCGGTCTGAAGGGTACATAATGTCATTGAAAATAAGATTATTTATCTCAGAAGACACAGTAACCACGGACTCGACCCTAATATCGGTATTTTTACGTAAATTTTACGTCTTTCCTTCTCCGCCCCCTGCTCTAAGAATACAGTGCTCTTATATGATCTCATCTTGAAAATTATGGCATTGGTAGTTGAAACATCTAGTAAACACTAAAACTATGTATCTAATGCATCTTATTTCTTTACATATTTTTTCAATAATTTTTATCCACATATCCAATTCCACCCCCCAATCGTAGGGTTGCGAGTGGTGTGTTTGTTTCATGAGCGTTAAGTTCCCACTTACACGATATCGGGATTGGACTATCAACTCAGCGACGCCGAAAATTATAGACTCGTCACAGGTATACGGACTGATTGAGGACTTTGACGTCTTCGAGAATGGAACTACAAATTTCAGCGGCCCCGAAAACTACGATCTGAACACTAATATCGGTCATTTTCGATTATTTTTACATTTTACTCCTTCTCACCCCCTGCACAAGGGGCGTTCTTTCCTTATGGGGGAGAACGTGTACTTCTCTAGCAATGAGGATATTACTTTACTTCAGCGGACAAAAATGATTAATTCAACACCAATATCTGTCGTTTTTTATCATGTTTACCTGTCCTTCATTCCCATCCCTACCCCAGGGATGCTAGAGGTATGTTATATGCAATGAGGACTGATTGTTAACACAGAAAACATCTGAGAAGTCCTTATCCATCCCAACACCACCGAAAATAATAGTTTCGAATCTAACATCGGATTTTTCCAACATTTTTATGTGTCATTCCCATCACACTCCCTCGCTAGAGGTGCAAGGAATGTCTTACACCCTTTTGCTTGTTGTCAGTAGTCATTCATCTGTGTATCAAGTTTGGTTGAAATTTCTCAAGACACTCTAGAGTTAAAACATTCCAACCCCCATTTCACCCCCTTAGGGATATATTTTCGTAAAATCGTTTTTTAGTGGATGTCTACTCCCTAAAAAGAACCTAACCCCACACGTGTTTCAGGTGGTAGTGTTGTCGCTCAACACCAAGTCATCCTGGGTTCGATTCCTGATGAGGCCAGAAAATTTGTAGCTTTTCACATTAATGTCCCAGTTCTTATAGCTGTGCCTAATGAGAAGTAAATCTTCCTTCCTCTATCCAGCTACTCCTAGTATCAATAACTCTAACTATTACTAATTACTTCTAGCAACCCCTCCACGTGGGTCAAGTTGTTGGTAAACACAGCTAAGCGGTCCACCTACTAACAATAGCCTCCCACCCAACTCCTAACTCCTATCCATTCCTTTAATGCCTGCCTGCTGACGTTCCAGAGAACCCACGCACCAAATACCTCAGTCACTGCAGACATCATTTCAATTAAAGGAAGGATACGCATTGACGGGCTCTCGCCGCTACAACGGGATTGTTGAGAATGTCAATGAGCATTGATAAAAGGAAAGGAACCGATTCCATGAGGTAGATCGGAGTACTTCACTACATTCCGTGGTATACCGTTTTGGAGGACGGATCGCCGATCCGCTCCGTGCGTTCCTCGCTGACGTCGTGTCTTTCGCGTTCGCTTTGCTTCGTTGCTCTCGGACCACGTGGTCCCGCGGCGCGCGGTTTGAAACTCCGGGATAAGACTAGCGCGTTGTTGCAGTGTTTTGACTACAACCCGTGGCCGAGGCAACCCGTGTCGTGCGGGTTGCGTGTTTCGTGTATTTTCTTTTTACATTTAGACTTTCTTGTTGCTGCGTCATAGGATGCAGTAATTTTTTCTTACGGGTAGTGTTATAAATTTTCTTTTTCATCGTTTTCCTTTTCGGGTCTTTCGACAATTTCAACGAAAATGTAGGGCAGTAAAGCATTAGATCCTTTCATCTTGGAGGGCTTCCTCCGAGTTCTGCCTGCGGCCGCTGCAGCCCCAGTGAAAGTGGATGAGGGTGATACCTCGTCGGCTGATTTCGTCTCGGGACAGTGGCTGAATTCCAATCTCCGTCAGCGGATGAAGCAGCGTGGTTCTTCGCTTACTATGGCTGATCTGCAATCGTTTGCTGTTCCTGTGATGCCTCGTGGTGTGCTGCCTGCCATCCCAACTGGTATGGAAGGAAATGATGTCCTTCCAACTGTAGCCCCACCTTCTGGTGCTGCGCGTCCCAGCTTCCTGGACCTTCCAGTTAAGTCAGACGATGCCTCACCAAAAATTTGTATACCGTCTTGCACTACGCATGTTGTTCCGGCACCCAGTTTGCATGGCATCCCTTCCATGGAGATCGAGGAAGGGTTTATTCCGGCCACAAAAATCTTTCGACCGAAGCAGTCCAAGGAGCAACTTCTAATAGGTTTGCACCATTATATCCTCCGACCGCGTCCGAGGATGTTAAGGAGGAGGAAACGGCTCCTACATTAGGGTCAAATGCACAGATTATCTCACCAACCGCCACTCCGGTCGATTCTAGTAGAACCATATCGGGTTCAGTATGTCGGGATAGATGAGGTCCGGCACAATCAGTAGGGAGCGCTACTTCCCTCCCCAATCCTTCTTCCATACCACAATCACCCCTCCCGCCACCACCTCAACAGGTCCAGCCATCTCCGGCAATGATCGCCGTGGTGGCGACATTTATGTCGAGAATGTTGTCGATTCGCGGGAGCTCCTGCGTGTATTGCAGACCTCGTCCGAATCTCGAGAGACGGGAAGATACACCCGTCAGCATTTCATCGTCCATGTTCCGGACTTTTCTGACCACCAAGCTGCAGTCAACTAGTTGCAGGTTCTCCAGAGTGTGGACCAAACTCTTCGTTCATTTTCCATCGGGTCACCGAGGAATGACGTCACTGCTTGGTGATTCGTGGCCTTCAGTCTAATGAAGACCTCGAGTTGCAACGCGCTGACATTGAGAGCCAGGGGTGAAGGTATTTCACCTCAGCGAGCTGCAGAAGAAGAACAGTGACGGGCGGATCCACCTCAAGTTGTACATGGTGAAGATC